>JAOTIZ010000058.1:19328-33514 GCA_027123425.1 Erythroxylum panamense
TTGATAATTAATTTTAATTTATTAAATATATAATATCTATATATTATAAATTTAATTATATATAATTTAATTGTAAAAATTAAATTAAATTAAATTAAAATTTTCATAATTTTAATTTATTAAATATATAAATATAATGTTGAATTAAATTATTCATAATTTTTATTGAAAATTAAATAATTAAATAATATATATATTTAAATGATAGTAAATCAGATTATATAAAAAAACAAAAACGGGAAACAAAAACCACTTTTTATGGTTTTGATAATTTTTGAAAACTGAAAGAAACTAAAACCAAAAACAGAAACTAAAAACTAAAATAAACAAGATTTTTTTATGAATTTAAAAAAACAGGAAAACCAATTTTCAAAATGGAAACAAACACCCCCTTAAGATTTAAAAGGCTCAACCGGTATTAGACCCTCATAAAATCGATTAAAATTTGAATAATTTAAAATGAGATTGAAGGAGATTGTTCTTAATTTAAAGTTTAATTAAAAAGGGAGATTTATAAATGAGAATTAATTAGTTTATAAATTTTTTTTAACTTACGAAAATCAACCGACTGATTAATAAACTAATAATTTTTTTAAAAAAGGTTATTAAAGTAAATAAAACCAGAAAATTTAAAATTAAATCAAAAAATTAGTCTGTTCAAAGTTTTTACAATTGAACCATCAGAATTGTTTCGATTTTTTAATCATAACAATATATTAAGGTAGCACCAACCATGAAAAATTGCAAAACCAATAATAGAACTAGAAAAATATGTTAATTTGTTAATACTTATAAGAAAGTTAGTTTTAATCTATTAACATCAATTAAATTGTATGCAGTGTGTCACTAACACTTAAAAAAGCGTTAATTTATTAAATTAATTAGTTATTTATTAATTAGTTAATTTTTATAAACTAACTTTTTATAAACAAAATAATTTTTATTTAACACTTTCTTTTTAAAAACTAAACTATTCAAAATAATTGCTTTCAATTTTATTTTAAAATTTTAAATTTTATTCAATATTCACTCGGTTTTAAGAATAAATCTTAAATTTTTTATTTTATTAATGGGCTTAACTTCTACTCCAAAATTTAAAATATTGATTAAAGGTTGGATTAGCCAAATTCATTATGAAATGAAGATGTAAATAGAATTTCCAAACTAGATGCGACCAGAAGATACAAATTGAGTTGGGCAAATTCCATGCAGAAAACGACGAAAGCTGTGGCTATTACACAAATTCACCCACCATATGCATGCAAGCGTGCATGGAAAACACCGTAAAAAGCTTTCGGTTCGACCTTCAAGATCATAACTTGTGCTTGCAGTCGAATTTCAGCAGAACAAGAGACTACAAATCCCCTTGTCAGAGGTCAGTTCCTCTCTCTTCAATTGTGCTTATAACATACGTTGTTGTGTTGATCCTCTGTCCAATATTACCCTATCTTATTCTGTTCCATGAAATCTCAACTATTTATTTTGTGGGACCCACGCGGGACTTATACAGGACATACATAAATAAACGACTGAGATTTATTGGACACAACAAGACACCATAATATTAAACAGGAGATCTGAACTCGTTGTGTTGATAATCAACTAGATGGATATACATCTGGTTAGCTGAAGTTCCCAGGCCTGAACTCTGTGATCATGGCGGAATTCAAAGAAGCAGAGTTCATCGATGGAGGTCAGAGATACAAACTACATGTCTAGATGATCTAGATATGCATGAAGAAAAGTACTTGATAAATGATAAGTAACGTAAAGATAATGTAAAGGTATATAAATTTGAAGTTTTATATTACTCTTATCTAATACCAATCCTATATTTATGAGATTCTATCCTTACGTAAATTTGAAATTAAAACTATACTTGTCTTCTTTTGTTAATAGGTGTTTATCACTAATTTGGTCCAAAATTTTTAATATTAATATTTTAAAAATAGGATAAACCGATAAAATAAAAGTTTTAAAATTTAAAGATTAAATAGTTATAAAATTAGTTAAGCTAAAAAACTATCTTATTTTGTCAGTTTAATTAAAAAAGTATAATGTTTAATAAAAATTAATCAATTTTTAATTTATAAAATTTGTTTAATTTACAAAAAAATATTACATTAATTAACGAAACAATTAATTTTAAAAAATAGCTATTAAAGTAAACGAGACTGAAAAATTAAAAACTAAACCGAAAAGTTAACTCCTGTTCGGTTTTTTAATTACAGCTGCAAAAGATTTATTTTAAACATGTATATTATAATATTATACCTATATAGGCTGTATAGACATTAATTGCCATGTGTTAATAGCCAATTTAGTTTTGATTATTACATATATATATATATATATGTTCTAAGATATCTATAGAAGATATCACATAATGGAATTTCCCTTTGTTAATTTTCATTTATGATAGTGTAACCTCAGGATTAGCTGGTTAATATGCATCATCAACCAGATTTAGTTGTGATCTCCTGTAAAATGTATATAAAAAAACAATACTTACAAATTTGATTAAAAATTAAATAAAATCAAATTATATAAAAATATTTACTTATCAATCAATTTAAAGTTTAATTAAAAAAATTATTAAATAAAATTTATTGATCTATAAGAATTTATTAATTTATAAAAGTTAGCTATTAGTTAATAAATTGATACGTTTTTTACAACAATAATTATTAAACCGAACTAAAAAATTAGACAATTCAAAATTTTAACTGTTGAATGAAATTGCGATTTTTAACCATTGAAAAAGCTATTCAACAAGAAAAGTACAAATTACAAAGTGAATTTTAGAATTTTCTAATTACAAATTAGTACTTTTTATTTGTCTAAATTTGTTAATTTGTATATAATAATTTATTATCACATGTACTCTTTACTTATTATTTATTTTAAATTATTTTTATTCTAAAATTTCACGTCTGCAAAGTTAGTTTTGGAAGTTTAGAACAACGAATTTAAATTTATAAAGAATTAATCTAAAATAAAGTTTTTAAAAAAGAGATAATTTGAGAAGTTACTAATACAGAAGAGTTCTGCATGGAGTCAACGTGTGGAGTTGCAAATCTAAACCTAAAGCTGCAAAATCCACAATCCGATTCTTTTCCTTCTTTGTATGTAATCTTGTTCACATGGAGACTACTACTTCATTGCCAATCTAACAAGTATATACAGTCAGATGCTTGTTAGGGTCACATAATGTTTGTTCTAAAAAGGTAAAAAGAGGGAGGAGAAGCACATTCAGAGACACTCACTTGTTTTTTCTCTTTCAGGTTGGTATAATTCTGTCTGTTTATCCACTTTTTCGTGTTTATATGCTGGAAGTCGTCTAGTTTATGCATGTCTACACACAGAGACATGAAAGAATGGAAGAGATGAGAGGGAAGTGTTTATGTGAAGTAGAACACTGAAGGAAAGCTTGTTTTGAAACAAAGATGATAAAACAAACAAAAACCAGAGATTTTTATGGAGTTTCAGTAGTCTTTATTTACTTTAATAAGCTATTTTGAAGTAGATTCAATGATCTAATTACTGGATAAAGGAACCATTTTCGATGTAATTTTTACAGGTTGCTGTTGCATCTGTTCATTGCGGATGCAGGAATGGCGTTTAAGGAAAAGCTCAAGTTGTTAGCTTCAAGGCCTTTATTGAGCTACATTCTTCTGGTGATGACTCCATTACTGCAATCCTTTTTTATCAACATTCTTCTTACAATATTAACTCTTACCCATTTTTCTTCAGTTCCTAAATATCATTATGACTACCAAAGAAGATGAAATTAAAATCAATCTTTTTTCCATTTCTTAAGAAGGGTTCATCTTGTTTTTTCCTTGTAGGCATGTTCAGTCATTTTTCTGATATTGTACGTTCTTGACCAGTTTACACATAATCATTACAGGTCAAAAACATCTTTAGTTTGCTTCGTGAAAAGTTCTTATGATTTTTTTTTTTAAAAAAATTGAATCTGCAGGCCACAGTGGTGCTGCTATTTCCGAGTATAATAGTTCCATGGTGGTGTAGAATGGCAAAACAGATGGAGCACAACTTATATTTGGACTCCCAAAAGTTGATCTCCGCGCTAACTTCACAGCTTCACAACACAGCTAAATTGTTGCATACTGTGAATTCTTCGGCAATTAATTTAGGTCGACTAATGGATTCATCGTTGGAAGGAACTGCTCTTGTATCCTGTAATGTTGAGGACGAGGTAAGAGTCCTATCATTCACCTATTACTCTAATCTTATCAGGGTCTGGCATATAAATATAAATTGCGAACTGTAAATGCAGATTATAGCTTATACATTTCGTTGTTTGAAACTGTTTTCTTCTGTTTCTCATCAGGTGGCTCCCTTATTGTTCAATGCACTTACAGTAGTTCCTTACATATCACATGCTATGTACATTGGAACTGAAGGTTCATTTTTCTCGTACTATTATGATGGAAACGAAACCTTTGCAATTTACTCCAAAACCGCGGCAGGTTTTTGCAAATTGAAGAATCAAAATTCCAGGGAACACTTCATTTGGTATAAGCAAACCGTAGACCCTAGTACAGGAAAACCTGAGGGAGTTCCTATTGAATCTAACATTCCCACCATAGCTAACGCAAGTTTGGTCCAACCAGCTCTGAACAGTACAAACGGGTATGCTACAGTAGGAAGAGGAGTGGACAGTGATGAAGATCTTCTTATCCTGAACACTGTTTCTGTAAAGAGACAAGGAGCTGTCTCTCTCGGGTTTCCAGTGAAAACATTAACTGAAGTCTTGCATTGGATAGATTTTTATGGTGGAAGCTTATACTTGGGAACACAAGATGGACAGTGGCTTGTAGGAGGATTGAATAATACTCGTGTTGAGGTCTCTGGAACATCCGTTTCCTTGTGGTCATTAGATAGACAGAATGAAAGTCACGTTGCAGAAATTTCATGCGCGCATGGAGGAGGAGAGCCACAACTTTCACTTCTGAAGATGGGAGAAAATGAGAATATAGTCGGGTGTTCTACAATAGAATTCTTGGGAGTTCCATCTGTAAGTTTCCAATGAACCATCCATCTCAAAAGTTTATTTTTTAGGTAAGCTTCACGAAAATGACATAAGATAAGCATAGTTAGTCCTGGAGTTTGACATACAGAATTACATTAGACCTTGAATCCTTTTTTCTGATAAATCTGAAGAACTTGTGCAATTTCTGCAGATTTCAATGTCTAACTGTTTGCACCTATGAATCAGGTCTACGTCTTGAGTTTCCCCTATGGCGGACAAGTGCATAACATTAAGAGGAAGAGTAGAGTTGCTCTCATATTATTGATAGTGATGACGGCCGTAGTGATCATCTCTATCGTCGTTTTCGTGTTGTTGATGGTTAAAGCTACAAAAAGAGAGGTGCACATATGTTCAGCATTGATAAAACAAAAGGAAGCAACTGAACAAGCAGAGAGGAAGTACATGAACAAAAGTAAAGGCATAGCTAGTGCTAGTCATGACATTGGCAATCAGCTAAATGGAATTACTGGCTGGATTTGTATGTGCTATGAAGAAGTACCTCCGGGTTCAGCAATGGAGGCATACTTAAAGCAGATGGATGACTGCACAAAGGACTTAGTTGGTAAGCTAACTTATCAGTCCTTCAAATCATTTCTTTCTTACTAGTTTAGATCCATGAACCTAATTCTTCTATGTAATCCCAGGCCTACTAAATTCTATCCTTGTCTCGAGCAAAATTGAAGCTGGCAAGATGGAGCTTGCAGAAGAGGAATTCAATATAGCTTCCCTGCTTGAAGAGGTAGTGGATTTCCATTATCCTATGGGGTTGAAGAAGGGTATAGATGTAGTGTTGGACTCTTGCGATGGCTCCATTCTTAAATATTTCAACGTGAAAGGTGATAGACTATGGTTGAAAAGAATCCTGTGTAATTTAATTGGCAATGCCGTGAAATTTACATCAGAAGGGCATGTATCAGTTAGATCATGGGCTAAAAAACCCAGTTTGCAGAACATGATAACTGCAGGCAAGCATGATGGTTCCTGGAAACCATGTTCCTGCTTATTTCGAAATGAAAAGGGAGGAAAGGAGTTGGAAATTGTCAACGCAGCAAAACAGAATCAAGACTGTATAGAATTTGTGTTTGAAGTCGAAGATACAGGGAAAGGAATACCAAAAGAGAAGCAATGTTCAGTATTTGAAAATTTTGTCCAAGTCAAAGAAACTGCTTTCGAGCATGGAGGCACTGGGTTGGGACTAGGAATTGTTCAATCTTTGGTAAGTAATCCTTTTCCAGAAAACTTCATCTCTGGTGTTTTCTATGTCTCATATTTCCTAAGTTCTGCTGTTGCTTGCATTATAAAAAACATATACTGTTCCATTTATTTACAGGACATTTTGCAATTGTTAAGAGTCAATTGCAGAAACTAGACCTTGAATGGGTTGGATTACAAAGATTAACAGAAATTTTTCTGTAAACTAATGTCCAGTAGGAGCAAACAAAGTGATCTCCTTCAGAATTAACTGATCTGAATATGTGTTACATGCTGTTTATTTCTTTCCAGTTATTTGAGTAATGAAACTTTAAATGTTATTAATCAGGTAAGGCTGATGGATGGTGACATAGAAATAGTTGATAAACCGATCGGGGAGAAAGGAACTTGCTTCAAATTCAATATTTTCCTTACAACATCTAGGAATCTTGCTATGGATAATTCAGAAAGTTGTACGGTGAATAGAGTAAATTCCATATCTGACAGCACGCCTGTTCTAACTAGAGCTAGTGCTCCAAGCTTGACCATTCGTGCCACAGGTCCCTTGCTCTCTCTGTTTAGTTCTAGCGCCAGGTGCGAGAGATCACATGTTGTTCTACTGATTCAAGCAGAAGAAAGGAGAAGAACTACACAGATGTTTATTGAAAGCTTGGGAATCAAAGTATCTGTGGTTGAGCAATGGGAATGTATTCATGAGGTGCTAAGGAAAATAAAGAGCAAGAATGTTTCTCATCTTTATTCTTCTGATAAGTTGGATGTATGTCCCGGGAGTGACACTTCAAGCACAGGATGCAAGGATTTGCATTTAAGTTCCATGGATGGGACAGATCAAAAGCTTCCCTCTAGTGGAAATAGCAGTGGTAGAGCCGCAGCAGGTTTTTTGTTGCTTGTGATTGATGCTAGTTCTGGACCTTATGAAGAGCTATACAATGCTGTTGATGAATTTAAAAGAGGCATCTCTGGTCTTTCTTGCAAGGTAGTTTGGTTAGATAAACCGACTTCTCGAAGAATTACAAGTTCTTATCAGGAAAGGATCGATCCCACTGATGACATTTTGTTGCAGCCATTTCATGGTTCTCGGTTATACCGGGTTTTAGGACTTCTACCAGAGTTCAGGGAGGGAGGTTTATCTAAGAGTAAAAAGGATAGTGCAATGCAAAGAGTCTCATCATACATGAAGCAGTTAGATCAACCAAACTCAGCAGCACCATCATCTTCTGATGAAAAGTTTAAGCCACCTGAACAATGCATGGACAAGCCTCTGACTGGAATGAGATTCCTGGTGGTTGATGATACCAGAATGATACGTGTGATGACTAAGACTACTCTTGAAAAGCTAGGTGCAAGTGTTGATGCTTGTGAAAATGGAAAGGAAGCACTGGACCGGATTGGTTTACTAGACCAATCTGAAATTACACCTTCTGTGGTTCCTTATGATTATGTTTTGATGGACTGCGAGGTAACGTCCTATACTTAATCAGTACACTGTAATGCAAACTACTCCTAAGTCATTACTTGATGTTTTTCAATTCCATTACATGTTCAACAGATGCCAGAACTGGATGGCTATGGTGCAACAGAAGAAATAAGGAAGAGGGAGATCAGATATGGAGTTCACATCCCCATCTTTGGATTATCAGCTCATGAATCAAAAGGTGCAGCTGACAAGATGATTGAAGCTGGAATGGATGACCATCTTAGTAAACCATTATCAAGGGAACACTTACTTGAAGCCATTGGAAAGTATCAAAAAAGGCTTAAGCTGACTGAAACCATTCAAGACACAGATTGAGAGAGATCCAGGTAATGATTCAAATATCACAGTAGCAGAAAGATTAAGAGCTCATTTATAACCTACTCTAGTCATCCTGCTCCTGACATTGTATCAAACTTGCAGAACCAAAACGTGTCCTATTGCACAAATAGAATTCCTTTATTGGAAATCAACATTCATTCTTTATTTAGTATTGTAAAATATATAAATTGTTATACACATGAAGTTAGCTTGAGATGGGAAGTTCCACAGATATTTTGTATTTTGCGGAAATAGTGAGTGACTGATATTGGCTGACTGATTCCATCGAACTCTGCATCTAAAGGGTAATAGCTTTTTAAAGGTCAAAGAGTGATTTGGAATTTAATATTTCACACTTTAAATAAGTTTATACTATTATCTTTAATATTATATACAAAAATAGTAAAGTATTGGGTTGGAGGCTCAGAGTTTGGCTTGAATTTGGTCCGGATCAGGTTGAGGTAACTCTAATTTTGGTGTATGATCGAGTTTGGACTTGAGTAACTCAAAGCCCAATTAAATTGGGACAAAATTTGATTATATTTTTTAATTTAGAATTTAAAAACCACATTGTTTTGTTAAAATAATGTCAATTTTCAAACGAAAAAAAAGAGTGTCTTATAAAAAATATATAGTAATTATTAGAGTTGGTGATGGGCCGAGCCAAGTTGTTTAGGCCCGAGCCTAGCTTGAGGCCGAGTTGTGCCTGAGACAACGAGTCCAACGGGCTTGAGTAGCCCAAAACCCAACAAAGCCCATCCCAATTTAATTTAAAATATTTTTTAAATTAAAAATAGAAAACGACGAGCTTGAGTCTGTCTAGGCTCAGGTAGCCTAAAGCCTGACTAGGCCCAACCTATCCTAATTTTTTTAAAAAATCTTAAATTAAAAATAAAAAACATTGTGTTTTTTGTAAAATAATATCATTTTCTTTATATCTTCCAACCTTCTAGGGCTGGTTGTTAAACTTTATTGTTTTAACAAAAAAAAGAATTTTTATGTGTAACCAAAACCATATATATATACAATAAATCATGTTCTTCAATGAAACAAAAAGCCCTTCAGTATATATAAAATTTTGAATATTATTATTGTTTCTAAGTTTGTATTTTATACAAAGTGAATTATGCTCTTTTTCAATGATTTCAGCTTATTCAACTGTAAAAATCTTAATCATGTTAACTTTTCAGTTTGATTTATTTTAATAACTTTTGTTGTTGAAAAATCATTCAGTTTATTAATTAATCGATCGATTTTGATAAATTAATAAATTCATATAAACTAAAATAAATCAAGTAACTTTTATTTAACAATATCTTTTTTTCAATTAAACTTTAAAGTCTTTGGTAGGTAACGACATTCTCTTTCAATAATATTTTAAATTCTTTAATTTTATTCAACCTGTAGTCAGTTTTATGTGAACATCAGTTGAACCTTTTAAACTTTAAATCTCTTATTTTATCGGTTTAACTTCCAATTTATTTTTTAAAACATTGCTCTTTTAATTCCTTTAAGGAGTGTAATCTAAAGTTCAGGTGAATGAGCAATCTTTTCACTCCAAGTCTCTTAACCATATGCAAATTAGATATGGAACTTTCACCTGGGCAGGGTCTCTTCAGCCAGAGGGTCTGGATTGAAGCTTCCAATTGCAGGATAAATTTGAAAAGACAGAGAGTTATAATAATGATTCTCAGTATAGCTTATGATGTTAGTAAAATGAAGTTTATGTCATGTTGGTTCTGTGTTCTAGCAGCAACGATGGAGTTCTGATAAAGATCACCAGAAATGAATGTTTCAAACAGGTTAGAGAATGCAAGATGTATTCAAAACAATTAAGAGAAGATGTCTGTATTCTTATACTATATATACACTGTACGTGACAAAGCACTATGCCATCTGACTGAAAGAACAATGGATTAGTGTATTTGTCAGATATGAATTTCAGGTACTAGAATTATGCTCTTCATATGGTCACTCAATCTTCTGCATATACCTGTTGCAGAAACCTGAGTCGAATCACCGGACAGAAATGTATGTACATGATTTCTAACTTCAATCCAGCTGCATCCTGGTTGCTTTTCTGCACTACTTTCTTTCATTAGAGCCCTTAACTCTTGCACCTCATCCCATCTTCCAGCTTCAGCATACATATTTGATAAGAGCACAAAACTTGATGTTTTATGGGGTTCAAATACTGGAAGTTTTTTAGCAACATACTTTCCGAGCTCCGCATGCCCATGCATGCGGCAAGCACCGAGCAATGCTCCCCAGACTCCTGTGTTTGCCTCGATCTTCAATTCACTTACGATTTCAAAGGCTTCATCTAACCTTCCTACCCTTCCAAGCAAATCAATCACACAAGCATAGTGTTCTGGTAGTCGTTCTATACCGCATACTTCAGTCATGTATTTAAACAATTCAATTCCCCTATCAACAAGGCCAGCATAACTACATGCAGATAAAATACCGATGAAGGTGACTTGATCAGGAGCCACACTTTTTGAAATCATATTCTGAAGGAGTTCAAGTGCCTCCTTTCCATATCCATTCAACGCGTACCCACCAATTAAGGAATTCCAAGATATAACATCCTTATGATCAATTTCTTTGAAGATGAGCTCTGCTTTCGAGATTCTTCCGCATTTAGCATACATAGTGATCAAGGCATTGCAGATGACTAAGTCCTTTACATAACCACTCTTCATAACAAGATTGTGAATTTGTTTCCCAACTTGCAGAGCAGCAATGCTAGAACTTGAACTTAAGATAGAAGCAACAGTCAACTGATCAGGCTTAATCTCTTCATGTCTCATTAGTACAAAACACTTCAATGCATCTAAATACAAACCATTTAGCATGAAACCAGTAACTAAAGAATTCCAAGAAATCAAATTCCTCTCTCCCATCTCTTCAAATATCTCTAGAGCTCTATCCATTTCTCCCACTTGAGCATAGCCGGCAATCATGGTGTTCCATGATACCATGTCCTTGTTAGCCAATTGTTTGAAAAGATGAAGAGCACTGTCCATTCTTCCACACTGCACATAGCCTGCAATCATGGTGTTACAACTAACAACATCATGGGTCTCTATATCATTTAAAATTTCCCTTGCTTCATCCATTCTATTGAACTGTACATAACCATGCATCATTGCCGTTTGTGCTGCAGTGTTCTTGTAATGCATCTTATCCAATAACTCCCTTGCTTTATCAAGCTTACCTACTCTAACGTATCCTGTAATCATTGTAGTCCATGACACAGCATTTCTTTCCGGCATCTCATCGAACAGCTTAATAGCTTCATCAATTTGACAGTTCTGGACATAAGCTGACAACATAGCATTCCAAGAAACTACATTTCTACTAGGCATCAGATCAAAAGTTTTTCTAGCATCCACGATTCTGCCATATCGTGCAAATCCACTCATCATAGTCACCCAAGAAACAACGTTTGGAATTGGAATTTTCTGAAAGAACTTCCATGCTGAATCCAGATCACATACTTCAACGAACCCGTCTACCATCAGATTCCATGAAACCACATTGCGTTCACCCATTTCATCAAAAAACAGTGAAGCCAAGTGCATTTCTCCCTTCTGGGTATAACCCGCCAACATTGAATTCCATGAAACAGAATCCTTAACAGGCATTTTATCAAACAAACTCCTGGCATCATCAAACCGTCCTTTCTTCCCATATCCAGAAATCATAGCATTCCAACAAGCCGCCTCGTTCTTGTAATCACTAGGAAGTAAATCAAACAACTTTCTGGCCTTTTCAAGCTCCCCACTCCGTGTATAGCAAGTAATGATCAAAGTCCAAGAAAAGAGGTCCCTTTCAGGCATTCTAGAGAACAAGTCATAAGCTTCCTTAGTCCTATAAGCTAATCACTACGCAAATACCCAGAAAACATGGTGTTCCAAGAAACCAAGTTTCTGCTAGGCATTTTATCAAACAGACTGCGCGCATCATCAACTTTGCCATTTTTAGCAAGGGCAGAGACCATCAAATTATACGAGACTACGTTCTGTGCCATTTCTGAGAAAACTTCAATGGAAACTTATGGAAGATCGATTCAAACAGAAGAAATAAACTAAACCCAGAAAGGAAAAACATACTTTTGCAAGTAATTCATTCCTCCGTGTCAGATTTGCAGTGATTTCCAGCAATTCTTCCTTCGTCTTCAGGATATTCAACGGATGAACAGATTTGTCAAACAACAAGACAGTAACTTACAGACAAAACAACCCAATTTGTCGAATCTCCAGAGAAATTGGAACCCATTACAAGAAACCTCACAAAACGACGCCAAACAGAAATTAAAGAATCAAGGATTCAAAATGACCCACCTTCTTATAAGAGGCTGTTCTTTTCAATAGCTTGCTACTCTCAACAGAATCATTCCGAGAGAAGGAAAACGGCGACGAAGGGCTCTGCGCCTCGTCATGTTGGTCAGACTTAGGCGGCTTCGGCGGCGGCGGCGGTTGTGCGAAGGTTGAGGGTGACTGGAATACCGGCGTCTCATTAGCGGATCTCCTCCGTTTAGCACCCCAGGAAAAGATGACTTCATTCACGGGCTTAACTTTAGGTTTCAGCACAAACCTTGAGCTTCAACAACGAGATTGCGACTTCGAACTCTTCCTCTGTAACATCGAAGAGAAGTTCAAAGAGAGGGTGAAGCTTTTAAATCCGGTTATCAAATAACCGGTTTGCAAGAAAACCGGCCGGTTCTATGATAAACCGACCGGTTTTCATATACAAGGGTTATTAACTAAAACCGAACCTGACACATGACCGGTTCAGACAAATTCCGGTCGGACCGGTCGGTCCGGTCCGGTTTTAAAACCCTTGGTTTTTGGTATTAAGAACAATGAATGTTCTAGAAGCAACATCTTCTTTTGAATATGACATCAAAAGTCTGGTCACCAATTAATACCACTCTAGGGTTTGTAATTAAATATATTTTATTTTAATTGGTAAAATTCTAAAATAGCTTCCTCTTTTCCCACGAAAAAAGAGGGTATTAAACGATACTTGTTCCTTGTAATGTGTGTTACTTTACTCTCTATGACTAATTGATTGGTTATCTTTACGTATTTTGTTAATTATATTTGATATTTTAATACTAGAAGTAAAATTCATAGAATAATTAATGTACAATTGAAATTATGATGAAACGGTAATTATGATATTCAATTTGCATTTATTTATTATTCATATATTATTCCTAGTTGTAGTTTTATTAAGATAGGATATTGATAAAAGACTGAACATAGTATACGTTATATTTCTTTTTAATGAAGAAAATTATTGATCTTATAAATTAAAGTATAGAGATATTTAAACAAATGTATGTAGATACTTGTTAGAGAATAAGTTCACTGAACTAACTTGATTGTAAAGATCCCAAATGAAATATTACTTTTATATCTATACATTTTCTCATCAGTATATTTGTATCCTTATACTTTAGATTACTAAAATATCTTATGTGAGGATTATTATATTTTGATGTTACTTATGATATATTCTTTTTAGGTTAACTCAAACACTAGTATTTTGATATACCATATAAAAAGAGTTAAGTAAATTAATACAAGATTTGTCATTCTAAAATAATTAAGAAGAATCTTTCACTAGTCTTGATTAGTAGCAATTTAAGGAATTATTTGGCTAGAGATATTTCAAAGCGTATTTTTAAATATCAATTGCTAATTAGTAAGAACGAGCATAATAAAGAGTACTCCAACTTCTCTCTAAAGATCGAGTAAATCCATTAGTATGGATGTTCTTCATGCTGTTTCCACTTCCCCCTTCCCATCTTTACAGATCCTTCAGCATTCTCCTAGCACGACATATAGGTCATTTTTCGAAGATTTATTTTTGCATATCTTTACGGAGCAAAAAGAAGAAAATAAAAGTCAAGAAGAAGATAAGAAAAATGAAAGAACAAAGAAGAATTAAAGTGGCTGAAAATTACTATAAATTGCATGTTTCATGCAATTACGTGAATTCAATGTTCTGAAACCCGGACCGGTCATCGAATCGGTGGCCTTACTGGTTACCGGTTCGACCGGTTCGACCGGTTCAACTACTGGTCGAACCGGTGTGACGTAATAATTA
>JAOTIZ010000058.1:33614-66542 GCA_027123425.1 Erythroxylum panamense
AGAAACAAATTGTGCTGACATAGAAAAGAAGTAACTAATCTAGCTACTGATTATACAAGAGTTGCTAAATACATTAAGTACTCTGCCATATACATAAAATTGTCAGGTTAGACTACATAGATGGGACTCTCCAGAACCTATAAGCATAAATGAGATGGATTCAAGAGTGACAATAGTTATATGAAATAGCAGATATAGAATCCTTTATGGTTCATTTATTACTGATCTATTCTGCATCGAAAATCAAGAAAAGTAAGCTGAATAAGCAATTTGCAACAAGACACATCCAAACAAAGACATAACCTGACCACAGGCCAGACGTATTCCCTCTTATAAATTCAAATAGCATATAATGCACAATGTACAATCCATTAATTTCCATCTATCATCCATGCCTTATAATTTACTCACTTGGCACTAGCTTTATAGATTCTCATCATGTTCAGCAGAACTGGCAAATCACAACACCAAAAAGCAGAGATGAACCTTAATCACAAACAATTATATGCATGCCATTATAAACTCCATTTGCTTTTTTAATCTCAATAATAGCCATCTTCCTCCTCAACTTCCTCATCCTCACCATCCCACAACACGTAATCCTCGTCGTCCTCTGAAATCCTCATACTGTCAAAACCTGACCTCCCTGACATGAATTCATCAACAACACCGTTAACATCACTTCCAAAATTCCCATCAAAATGAGACACCGTGAAGAGTCCATCATCATCACCATCACTCTCCAAAGTCTCATCATCACTCCTAATCCTACCCTTAGAAGGGACTAAATCCTCATCCCTGACATCCCCATTCTCAATCCCAATCCAGGGAACCCACAAGTCAGCATGCCTTCCCAACGCCCTATCCCTATCCCCCACCACAACAGTCCCCAAATTCGCATCCCTAGCTCTTTCCAATATATCACGAAAATCAGAATCATCAGAAACCAAAAACAGCCAATCAACCCCTCTACTCATCGAATGCTCAATCTGCCTCTTCAACGCCCAATCCGCAGCTTGTGGCTTATCCTGCACCGTCTTAACGTAAACCCCAGCTCTCCTCAACTCAGTTGCCAAACCATACCCAATCTTCGGCGTCACCAATCTCCTCGCTTCCTCGTTGTACTTGTGATTCCCCGAAATGTACCTCTCCTTGAAACGCTGCCGTTTCTTTCCCTTCAGAGATTTCATTCGGTTCAACTTCTTTTGCCTCTCGCGCTCGTGAAGTTGCTTAAAGTGTTTCTTGAGATCCAAATTGGTCTTGCACTTGCGGCCACAGACTCCGCAAACGTAGGGCTGCGATGGAGCGACAAGCCCTTTCCTTTCTAGAACGTCGAGCTCTCTCCTCTCGCGCCGTCCCTCAACGACCCACTGTGGCAGGTGGATAAACGCGTGGCGGTTCGCGTAAGCGGATATGTCGATAACCTCGCCGAACCTACGCGCCAAGTCCTTCAATGCCATTGCGGCATCGTACGGAGGACCGCGTGGAGGCTTGTTATCGAGGTCCCAGAGAACGACGACCTTGCTCCGTTTGGGCGCGTAGACGCCTTGCTTGTTCCTCACCATTTCGATATCCCACGATGAGGCGGTGGCCCTGATTAGACATCGACAACCGGGGACTATGGGTTTCGGAGAGAAATGGAGTTTCGGCAAACGGAGGATTGTGTAGTTGTGGTGGAGGAGAAACGGAGGTTTTAGGAGGGTAGAAGAAGTGGTGGTGTGTAGGCTCATTTCGAGCGTTATCAGAACCATCCGCAGCTTCACTTTAGGAATTTTCATTCTTACACACTGGGCTTTCAATTGGGCTTTCTAAGGTCGGCCCAAGTTTTACAACAATGGTCCCATAGCAATTTCTTATAATGTAAGGTCCAAAAAGTAATTAATCAACCTTAAGTGACGACGTGCAAGCTCGTCATCAGAACACAACCCTTCATCGTATAGCTCACATGTCGAACAAACTCCACCAACCCAATCATTTCTTTCTGGCAAGTCCTGTCTGTTATAATAGCTACAAGGTCGCATCCTCTGACATGGTTTAGCTTCCCCAAAAAAGGCTTTTATTTGAAGTGCTTTTTCTCACATCTTTAATTTCCTCAAACACAATCGATAATATCTTCCAAGGACTACTTAGATCTCTCAGTTTCCTCAAATCTCAACCTACATTGGAACTGATCCACGTTCCTAGGTTGTTTCTCGGGATGGTAACGAGTTTTTAACCTGGTTAATATATGCTGATCTGAAAAAATAAACATGTACGAAAAAAATAAATTTTAAATGGATGTTAAAAAATGAACGTAAATATAGATTTGGATATGAGTTTAGTAATAACTCGAATCGTTGATATCTATATTCTACCCGTTTTTTATTAACTCTATTTTTTCTGTTTTTCTTAAATATTTATGGTTAAATCTAATAAAATATTAATATTTTATGAGAAGAAACAACTTTAAAATCTCCACTTTATTCTTCAGTACTCACATTTTTCATCATATTTTATTTTCTTATAGATTATAATAATGCAAATGATATGGAGATAGAGTTTTGAATATTGTGGAGTTCACGCAAAGACAATCTGAAGCTTTGAATATTTCAGTCTTTGTTCCAGTTCTTAATTGTGAAAAATATATATTGTCTTTGTACTAGACATTATGATTTTTATCATTCCAATTTTATAGTTTTTAAGACATACAAATCAAAAACTTGACTTATTATTATTAAAGTAATTTTGATTTGAAACAGTCGCAAAAATATGCTCTTTATATTTTCTATTTAGAAGTTATATTTTTATCTTCTATACAACCCGATGGATATCCAAAAACTTAAACAACCCAATGAATTTTGATATGGGTAGTAAATCGTTAAAACCGATGGATATGGATATGGGTTGAGTCATAAAAAATGTATACGGATATGGGCAGAGTAATACCCGAACCAAACCCTACCTATTACCATCCATAGTTATTTCCAATATGTGTACTATAATAATTAATATATTAAATAATTAAATAATATTTATTTAATTGATAGTAAATTAAATTCTTAAAAAATAGAAGTAGAAAGCAAAAATTACTTTTTATATTTTCCATATTTTTTAAAACTGAAACAAAACATAGAAACTAAAAAACTCAAAGTATTTTTTTAAATAAATTTGGAAACAAAAATGTCATTATTTTAATAAACTTTAAATTACTTTTGCTATAATTAATTTATTTAATAACTTAAAAACTCGTAATTAAAAAACATCCTTATAATTGACTTATAAGGACCACATTAGGATCAACTCAACTGAGTTCCATTTAAAACATACAAAAGGATAATGTTGTTATTAGCTTAAGACATCACGCTTACACATCTCATTTGCTCCTAACACTTTATTTTTTGTGATTTGGTAGTAACCCAAAAAAAAAAAAAAGAAGGGATCCCTTCAAAGCTTTCGATGTAATGATTCCATTTCCAACTCCAATTATGATGCTTTCTCTCAACCAACATCAAACGGAATGATTGTTTATAAACCTGACGGAAAACGGATGATGAGACGACTCCATTTAACTTAAGTGGTTATGATTTGTTTCGCTAATTTAACTATTTGGGACTGTCGTTTGTGTTTGCAAATTTTGCATGATACGAATGCTTGGACTAACAAAGCGCAACGAACGACAATATATATCTTTTTATCTCAAAACGACAAAAGCTAACAAATTCCTACTCCTTAAATATTTATATAAGTAGTCGATGTTAACATCAGTGTCTAATTATTTATTCGAGTCATGGACCGCCACATAATATAAATATACATAGTTCCGGTGAATCTATAGATCAAACAATGGCATGATTCAATGAGGAATATCGTGCGAGGATTTTATTCCACGCGTCTAATTGTTGGTAACAAATTTGACGTCTGGCTCTTCTCTTCTGAACTATTGTAAAAGTCCAACATTTAAAAATTTGGATCAGAAATTAAACCGATAAGATAAGAGGTTTAAGATTTAAATTATTCAACTAATATTAAATCGTTATAAAAACCGGTTAAAAACTAAATAAAATTAAAACATATAAAATGTGATTGAAACAATTGTCCTTATTTATTGAAGAATTTGAAGTTTATTCGAAAAAAATTATTAAATTAATGAAAATTAATTGATTTATTTTATCTCATAAGAACTTATTAATTTAAGAAAATCCATAAGTTTTTTAACAACAATAGTTATTAAAGTAACAAATTTGACGTCTGGCTCTTAAAGTCCAACATTTAAAAAATCGGATTAAAAGTTAAACTGGTAAGATCAGAGGTTTAAGATTTAAAAAGTTTAGCTGATATTAAATTGATATAAAAATCAGTTAAAATTTAGATAAAATTTAAAAATGTAAAATATGATTGAAACAGTCCTTATCTATTGAAGAATTTGAAATTTAATTAAAAAATAAATAGTTAAATAAAAATTAACTGATTTATTTTAGTTCATAATAACTTATTAATTTATAAAAATCTATCAAATTTTGAACAATAATAATTATTAAAATAAATCGAACAAAAAGGTTAAAAACCGGATCTAAACATTAGATGACTTAAAACTTGTACGACTAAACTAATCAAACCTTGAGTTTTTTTAAGTATTACATATTAGAGTGTTTTTACTTAACGAACGTTTTGTTCTCCGTCCAAAGTATTCAATTCTATAACAAAGGTTAGTTAGAAAGATTAAATAAGAAAATAGCAAAAATATATATATAACCATACTGTATAATTTTATTCATTTTAAATTATTGTTTCGTATTGTCTAAAAATTCATAAGTATTATAATTTTAATAATATAGAATAAAAAGTGAAATAATATGAAAAAATTATATTACGTATCGAAGATTCAAAGTACTCCCTTAGTCCCCACGTCGGTCCCTTTTGACTAAGCCACCGAGTGTCTCGGGTGAATAGTATCCTTTTGAAAAGCCCGTGCCCTGGAGTACACTGTACACCTCTAATAAGACAAATTTCATATTGGCCTTCAATATTATTTGAAGGAAAATAGAAAAAGACAGCGTTGAACGACGAGTATTAGCAATGTTTTAAAAACCGGACCGGACATCGAACCGGTCGAAGAAAAGGTTAAAGGTTTAGAGGTTCAACCGGTAGTGAACCGCTATCAAACCGGAATGCAACATTTTTGAACTGTTATACATTAACTTTAAAATGTTAGAAAAGAGTTTTTTGCAACATTACTAAAATGCTATTGTTAAATCTATTAGGATATTTAGTAATAACAAATAATTGAATTTATGTTACATTTTATAAACCATATAAATTGGTTAACCATGGCATTCATAAATTGTTATAAATTATTATTTTTTACATTCGCCAAATGTTGTGGATATAAGTTTCATAACACTTCTAAAATGTTCTAAATTATTGTTTAGTAATATTATTAAAAAAATATGTTATTATTAAATTTATGATAACATTTGTTGATATAAATAAATTTATATAAATAAATTTAATACAATGTTCTGTGTTTGCTGTTTGATAGCTTCTCGTACGTTTTGTCCAATTCCCTTCCCAATAGCACGCTCATCATCAAGCAAGTCGTTGATAATATCAAGATGTGGAAAATCATCTGTCACCACACCAGCATCTCAAACAACTTTATGGCCTTTTCAAGCTCCCCACTGCATGTATAGCAAGTAATGATCAAAGTCCATATAAAGAGGTCCCTTTCAGGCATTCTAGAGAACAAGTCATAAGCTTCCTTAGTCCTATCAGCTATCACTATGCAAATACCCAGAAAGCATGGTGTTCCAAGAAACCAAGTTTCTGCTAGGCATTTTATCAAACAGACTGCGCGCATCATCGACTTTGCCATTTTTAGCAAGGGCAGAGACCATGGAATTGTACGAGACTACGTTCTTCTGTGCCATTTCTGAGAAAACTTCAATGGCATCTTCAATTCGTCCCAATTTTCCCAACTGGGTAATCTTCAGATTCTGGTTAAACACGAGACCGCCACCTTTTTTGCCAACCCTCAGGAGACTCTGTTTCATAGTTGGTTTGGCATTCAACTTAGGCGTGAATACGAATGCCCTTCAATCATTTCTCAATCTGCTTACTATCTTCGTCCTTTTAAGAAGATGCAATGGTTTTGTTGAAGTTAATAAATTTCTAAGATGTGATTACAAATTAGACTTGACAAATGCATCATCAAAAACCTGGTTTTGGACAGATGTTACATCTGACCGAAGCTCGCGTAACAGATTCAATTTAGTATCGGATCGTATCACATTGGTCCAAATCATAATTATAGGCAATGAACAAAGATCCACAAGATAAGCCTAGAATCCAAATATTAAAAGGGAAAAGATTATATCTTTTGTAATGTAATTAAATAGGAAGTGTCTGCCATTGTAGTATCATCAACAAAACTCCCAAAGAGGCAAATGTTTGTGTCCAATTTAGATGCCCCTTCCTTTTCGTGGGTATAATTCTACAGGGGTTACAATTAAAAGGAAGGCAAATGTCCTTTAAAAGTTCAGTCTTTGAAGAACTAATGATTGGCTCAACCATTAATCTCAAGAATGATAAGAGTTCCCCCTTCTGCTGCTGCTGCTGCGGCCTAAAATAGCAATATCGCATGTTCTACTTTTTTCTGTCAATTGTCTCACTTGGTCTTAAAATATATATGTGAATCCTAATGTTTATCTTGGTTAAAATCATAACTCATCATGAACCTCAGCCTCTTGATTGACCTTTTCATCAACTGTGGCATCTGAACCAGTTGTAGAACTTCCATTTTCAGAACTCTCGGTAGAATTTGAGTTGGAACCATTAGCATTTTCTGCAGTACCCTCAGTTTCATTTTTTGCATTCGTCTCAATCTCAACCTTCTTAGGCTTCTCAACCTTCGGCTTTGGTTTCGGAATTTTGTTGACGCTAGCAACCTATAGAATAACAATTAAACATTAATTCAAGTTGAGGTATGAATTGGAGAAATTACTTTCTTAATCAAGCAAAAGAACTGCAGCAATACGTTTTCTTGCAGATCGAAGAGCTTCAGATATACTTCCTCAGATGTGAATACTGGTTTGCTGAATAAAGGGGTTCTGTAGGAGAAAATGGAATAAACAAGAACCAGTTCAATCTCATTAATTCAGGCAAATGAATTCACAAAGCTTAAGCTAGACAATAAAATAGCGCAAAGTCCATTTCCTACAATTTCAAATTCTATTAAGCTGTAAAACTCATAAGGATAACACGCTTAACCACCGGCAGATCCAAGCAAGAAAAATTAAGTAACGTTAGAGTGACTGTAATGGTAAATTGGATCAGCAAACAAGAAATATGAAGCAATAATCACATTTGTGTTCCTGAACTCATGAAGACTACAACCAAAGCAGAATTCCTGTCATGCATCAACTGCAGACCGCAACACATGTATATACAGTAATATGTTGAAAATTTGGTAGTCTGCTAGTTTTACTTTATGCAACCAATTTGGATCATGTACTAAGCTACAATCATCGAACTCGAGCGACCTTATGATTCAGGAGAAATAGTGTGATGTTACTGTTTGCATCACTATTTTTACCGTTCATAACATTGTTCAGATTAGTGTTTATGCTGCCGTACCTTCATTTTTAAGGAGCTTATTGTCTTCTCACTTCTATTTTGGCAAGTTACTTTAAATTGTAGATTATTTTTACTCTAGAGATGAGATTTAAGGCTGCTAGGGTTCCAGAAAATTTTACTATTTATGCCACCGTACCTTCATTTTCAAGGGGCTTATTGTCTTCTCACTTCTATTTTGGCAAGTTACTTTAAATGGTAGATTATTTTTACTCTAGAGATGAGATTTAAGGCTGCTACGGTTCCAGAAATTAAGTGTTCAAACAAGAGTTCTCAAAGTAATTCATAATTTTAGATTTTTAGTTGTCTTCTATTGTTCTTTTCTAGTTCCCAGTCCAGAAGACCATCATGCGGTTTGGTGTTAGATTCCCCCATTCTATCTCTACTTCAACCTAGTTAAGAATCTATTAACGTACAGCAAACTAGATAGTATATTTTCTTACTCTATGAAGATGGGTTTTCTAAAATGAACTCTTAAACAGAAGATTAGATTCATATAGCTTATCTCTTAGACAGCGAAACATTAGATTTATACAAGCTGCATACGCATATAAACAATTTTTCCGAAGAGCAAGTTTCCCCTACCAAGTAATATCAACATGAAAGTATATTCTCATGAAAACATTTCCACTAATTAAAGCAGTCGAGTAGTTTATGGAAGACCATGAACAAAGCTGTAAGTAGCAAACCAACAATTATTGTTACAGAGACTACTTACTTGCTTTGCTCTGTCTCCTTCTCATTCAACCAAGTCTTCAACTTATCAGCATCACTAAGAACCTGGAAATGAAATTGTCACAAATCAAATGTCAAGTATTTCAATCAACCTGAGATTGCATCAGCAAGAAGCTTAACATCTTAGATTAGAAACTGAAAACACACCTCATCTATTCTATCCTTCGGAAGCCAAGGCTTGTCCAACTGCCAGCCCTTTACAATCTGCTGGCATTAAAAATTGAAAAGGTCAATGCACTGTTCTTGCTATCTAAACATAAAAGGAAGAATCTTTGGCAAAAAAAAAACAAAAGCCTTTAGCTCCAAAATCTTACAAAGTCAGCAGACATTACTTTAAGTAATTTGTGTTCATACATGCATACATATAGAGATATATATATGTGTGTGTGTGCGTGTGTGTGGCTGTGTGTGTGTGTCTATAAAGCCAAGTACCTATCAACGTTACTAAGCGGTGTGGGAAAGGAGAAAACATGTATGAAAAATTTACAAAATCCAGTAAATCTTGCTCACTGATCTTTCAATAATAAAATATTCATAGGATCATTAAATGATCAAGCAATGGAACGTTTTAACTACCTTTTAAGAAATCCAGGTACAGGAACAAAATTAAAAGAGAGAACAAGAAAAAGCTATCATCAAGCAGATCCAGAATCCATGCCTTAAAATCATAAATATCATATGTAAATTCAATTGCTTTGATGTACCTGTTGCAGCTCTCCCAAGTACTTCCTAGCAAGCTCAGTTGCTGCTGGCCTCGCACTAAGTTCTTCATACCTACAGCAAAAGCTCATATCAGCTGATACACACTAGATGAAGTGTCAAACTTAGGAGTTTGATTATGTATACTTGGAGAATTAGTTGCAAGGAAAACAAAATTTAGTTAATACCTAAAAAATATTGGGTCACCAATAGCTTTTAATGAATCCAGGTGTTCCTGGAACTCGTTAGCAGTAGCATCTTCTCCATCAGTATATAGCCATTCTTGGACCTGAAACAGTTGAGTATTCATGAATTCAAGTAAAAAGAGTTATATTAATGTCCAGTTCAAGATATCAAGTCTGATATTAAAAAGAAATTAAAAAGGCATACCTCATCAAGTTTTTCAATGAAAGATTTCCGTTCATCACTGGTAGAAATTTTCTCTAAGTCCTCGTTTGTTTCAAGCTGGAATATAGGAATCAACAAAAAATTGAAGGAGATGAAACTGATTATCCAACATAGTGGACAAAAATCGAAAACTGATGTTTAAAACCTATTACTGGTTCCATAATATATACAAAAATGATTATAAGCCCCCACAGGAAGATCAAGCAATGCTAATTATCAAGCCATTGAGAGTACATAACCAAGGAGTGCAATTCCTTAATTCAAACTCTTAACAGATAAGAATGTAAGAACCAAGTGAACAATTCAAACCTTCTCTTTAGTGGAATAGATATATCCTTCCAGGTTATTTTTTAACTCTGCAGTTCTTCTTCGCTCAGCATCCCGTTTGTTCAGTGCATCCAATTTTCTCTTTGCTTCATCTAGAGATTCCTTTGAAAGAGGTGCTCCAGGTCCCACCGTCTTCTCAACAACCTCCAACAAACAAAAACAAAAATAAGGAATAAGAAAGGGGAAAAAAAGCGTGAGACTTGCTACAAGAAAGATACTTTCTGGACGTAAATTATCAGTCTATACCTTCAGTGGAACCCTGAATGTTCGTTTTTTCAGTTTTTTCTCTGTGCCCAAATCAATTGTACTTGATTCCTCTGCAGTGGAGTTGGATGCAGCACTGATTTCACCATCAGACTGCAAGTTTTTATTGCTATCATCTGAAGTGTTGTTAGTACCAGTTTCAACTGATATGTTTGGGGAGGTACTGGTTGTAGTTTCCAACGTCAGATTCTTTTTAGGTACCTCCACCCATTCTGATACCTCAATGACGGCATCTGCTCGGTCTAAAGAAAGAATTCCACTTCGGCTGAGAGAGAAATGGAGATTTGCCTTGATAGGAGAGGACAAATTTCGGGAAGAATATCTAGACAATGTAGAATAAGAAGAAAAAATAAAACCTTTAGGACCTTTTACTATGAAATGGTTTTGTGATCACGAAACAAAAAAGGGAGAGAGGGAAAAATATAGATCTGCAAAAATATCAAGGAAATCCTTACTTTTCACTTGCATCAGCAAGACCAGACACAGCATACTGAGCAAAGACATTTGAGGTGACACCGGGAGGCAAAAGATCTTCACTCTCATATGCAAGTGAAACGTCGAAATCTTTGTTATGGACAACGGATCTGAACATCTATAAATAAGAAGAAAGATAATTAGACATAGACTAATCCATCCAGGAAGAGGAAAAAATGGAGCATGCGGTTCCAATCACAACTTTTAGCCAATCATCTAGTTATCTCATGTTAAGAGATTCAAAATACCTTACTGGGTAGCTTTTTCATCCTTGGTACAAGTAACTGCTTGGTACTCTCATCTTTAACAAGATCAGGACCATTTAGTTCAACTGTGAAACCATATGTTGAACCATCAACCATTCCTAACTTGCGATTCAGTTTGATTCCATCACTTAAATTTGCAGCATGTAGTGATGCACCAAGAACTATAGCCTCATCAGCATCCAGATGTTTGTCCAGCTCAGTCCTACCAAGAAATTCTTGGATCTTGGCCTATTAAAAGTCAAAAAAGAGATTTCTTTTAAAAGCTAGCTTGATGAACAGGTGAGGGACAAAAGAAAATAATGGGTCATGGAATAATTAGGTATACACTATGGCATATCCTTGCTAAGCTAAAAGCAGTGAGCTAAGAGACAAGTGTGTCAACTTGCTTATATTCATGCTATGAGGAACACTTGTAGCACAATAAGCATAAGAAAAGCATTTTTTGACTGCATGCAACCACTGTTTATCCATTATCTTCATCAAAATTATTCAAGATCCTTTTCGTTCCTCAAAATTGCATCAAAGAATCATTTACTAAAATGGAAGACATCAAAGCAATCAAAAGGAAGTTGTAGCAAAGTGGTAGCATGGCGGGATCGGACATTGCAACTTTGCAAAAATAGTTTTAAAGTTAAAAACTCTTAACTAAAAAATTGATAAAGCTAAATGCAAAGGATGGCTCTTCTGCTTTTTGTATTGAGGTGTGGATGAAATGATAGAATGACCATAATTTCTACCTTCAGTCCATAAACGACAACTGAAAATTACAGTACCAACCTGCAACTTTGGCACTCTGGTAGAACCTCCTATGAGTTCAACTGCATATATTTCATCCAACTTGAGCCCAGAATGCTTGATAACTTCTTGTAAAGGTATAAGAGACCTATCCCACAGATCTTCACAAAGCTCCTCAAACTTCTCACGTGTGATAGTGCTCCTGAAAAAAAAAAAGATGCTAATTGAAGGCTGTCACACAAATATATAACAAAACATTCTTTTGAGCATCTAACTAATGATCATATTCAACTTAACTGCTAGCAACCCCACACAACCAGTAAGAATGTTGCTACACAATGCTATTGTTGAGGTTTTGCCATAACTAACGAGTTCTCAACCACATACAAGGGCTTGTGGGTAAGCAAACCAAGAAGAAAACCTTGATCTTTAACCATAATTGATGAAAAAAAAAAAAAAAGAACTCTTGCAATTCACGATGCAACAAACAAATTGGTTAAAGTTATTTTAGCTAATGAAATCAACAGGGTAAAATACCAGCTCAAGCAACAAAATGTCTGCCAATCTTTATTACTTTCTGCAGAACTTAGTATTATAAGATACCACACATACACAATTATTTCACTAAGTTGCAAATCATTACAAAAGATAGAAAGAGATTCATATGAGATCACAATCAATTCTTCATCTGATCTACGTGAAATATTCATATGCTCAAAAGGAAAAGCAAATAAACAAACAAACTGGAGCAACTATACATATATGAAGGAGCAAAAATTCTATATGTTTCATTAATACAGTGATGCACTAACTGAATTAATTATTCAACCAGACAACTTAGTGGTCAATGATGGAAAAGATTGTTGTTGCAAATTAATTGACTGCAACTGGCAGGAACATATCATGATAGCCAAAAACATAAGGTGGGCAGCCCGATGGCGGCCATAAGTTCACAAAAACAAGTAACTGATGCTGGCAAAAGCAGAGAAAGAGAATGGATTTACAAACAAGAACACTAGGATAGCTTGTTTATGCGTAGCATTTCCAAAGTCCCACCATACCTAAAGTCCCGGTCGTCATAGAGAGATTCAACTGATATAGGAGCCGCCGTATTTGCACTTAAAATTTCTTTGGTTCGCTTAACCTGTTTCTTCAATTTAGCCATCGCCTTAGGAGACTTTCTAACATCAACCCCATTTCCAACTTGTTTATTGAATTCATCTGCAAAGAACTCCACCAACCGAGATTCCATATTCTGTCCTCCAAGAACTGCGTCCCATCTGACATCCTTAACCTGGAAATATTATAAAATCATAAAAACATTAACAGGACCCAGCCAAGTATCAAAGCACTAAGTATAAAAAGAAACCACAAAATATAAAGGGAAAAAGACAACATTTATTACACTTCAGTTAGTTTTAAACCAAATTAAAATGAACTATTTTTGTTAGTTTTTTATCAACTCAAATCATCTAAATCGATTTACAGATATAGACGTTCAACAATCTTTACTGAAGCTCTTGTACTAACAACCAAATTAGATGGGAATTTCAGTTTTAGATTTCTCCAGGGAATACTAAAGTCCAAACTTTTCTCTCTTAATAAAGCTAATGCATTGAAACATAAATTAGCTACAACTTTCAAGAAAAAAATCAAACAAGAGAAAGATGAGAAATTTACCTGAAATTGATTAACGGACACAGTCTTTCCGAACTCTTTTGCACTGTAGGCCGAGTAGTGAACAAGAGCTGCATAAGTACTGCTTGACCCCATGTCATATAATACAACGTACCTTGAACCATTAGAAAATTCTTTGTCAATCCCGTACTGTAACGCAGCGCCTGAATGCTCATGTACCAAAGCAAGCACATTTATTCCCGCCAACTGCGCCGCCGTAACCAACCCTCTCCTCTCCGCCTGCCCAAAATACGGCGGTATGGTGACCACCGCATCCTTCACCGAAACCTTCGTGTGAACCTCCGCCAAATTCGCGGCGTAACTCAACACCATCGCCAGCAACTCCTCCGCAGAGTAAATCGAAGCATCGGCGCCCAGATTATCGGCGATCCTGAAACCGGCCGCGCCTCTAGAATTTTCGACGACGTCCACCGGGAGGTACATTGAATCGAGAAACGATTTCACGTAAGTGTACGGCTTTCCGATCATGTCTCGGAGCTGAGAGTAGACTTTGTCCGGGTACCGTGCCGCGATTCCGGCGGCTTCTTCGCCTAGAAGACGAGTTCCCCCCTGGAATGCGACGAAAGTCGGGGATTTGCGCTTCGACATCTCATTGATTGCGATCGAGATCGGCGTTTGGCCTGGCTTTAGATTCACTACAGCGACTTTCATCCATTCGGACCCTAGATCTACGCTCGAAACGGCTGATTGTGAAGGAACAAAGTTAAACAAAAGCAAGGATATGAATATTCCTGATTTGAACAACATTGACCTCATCTTTATTATTTGATGAAGTTGAAGAACTCAGAATTGCATTCTCTATTAGTGACCAGCAGTGTTGTTTTATTTCAAGCTCTTTCCTTTTTTCTGTTTGGCTGGCGAGAACCCGAGAGAAAGTGAAATGGAGAATTCTAGTTTCGGAGAAAAACGTGGGAATTATGGAGGGGTTTTGTGGAGCAAGGGGGTGTGCGCGTGGGAAGGAGGCACTGGCAAATAGGAGATCGCCACGTAGACAAATGTACACGTGGAGGAAGAAGAGACGTTCGGTTGCGTTGCGCATGGTATCATCGTAGACTCTTGTGGAAGACTTTGGAAGTCAACGGAGGGGAAGGCTCAGATTTCATTGTTCTTTTATCAAAATATTTAAAACGTTAACCCAGGCGCTGAGGAATTGGTAAGAAATTTTATTGATATAAGTGAGGTTATAAGTTTGAACCGTTCTTATGTGTATAATTGTTTAAAATTTGAGGTCAAAATTTTGCCTCCCGTAAAGGATCTATCAGGTTTAAGAGAAGATTAATTTAAGTATGGATGACTTAAAAATATCTTCCCATAGTTGAAATCTTCCTAAAACACTTCGTAGATAATAAAAAATTTAAAACGTTTAATTTATTTTTTATTAAAAGAATAAGATTATATTTTGTTGAAATTTGTGATATAAAAATTGTAACAAAAACATATTTAGTTGAAATTTGTAATTAAAAACCTAAAAAACCATACTTAGGAACTCAATTATTAATTGAAATATTGTTAACTTGAAACTAAAAAAATAAGACTATGGAACGCAGCAAACAAAAAAAACGGAGAAGAACACTTGAAAATGCAGAAACTCAAACCAAAAAACCTGAAGAGCAGAGCCAGAAACGCAAACTAAAAAATTATAAATGGAGAAACTCAAACCAGAAAATATAAATGCAAGAATGCAAATTAGAAAATCAGAAATGCAAAAACTCAAACCAGAAAATTAGAAATGCAGAAACACAAACCATAAAATCAGAAATGCAAGAATGCAAACCAAAAGATCAGGAATGCAAAAAACACAAACCAGAAAATCAGGAAAGAGAGAAGAGATGAGTTAGAGAATTAAAAGAGAACTATATAATAGACTTGATTCACTATAAATCTTTAATAATTCTAAAAAATAGGAACAACAGATTTTAAAGTGTCAAAATTTTAAAAAAAATTTCAATTTGCTATCTAAACTTTTAAATTTTTTAATTAATTGATGAATCTTTTATAACCTTAAAACAACATTTTTAAATCCATGTGAATAATTAATTATTAAGAAAATTTTCACGTAGAAGCGTGTCAGACAAAAATAATTTCATTTTTCAAATTAACAAAAATATTAACATAACTAACATTTTAAATTAAGGGACCAAATTATTAAAATTATAAAAGATTAATCACTTAACTGAAAATTTTAAAAATTTAAGATACTGAATTAAAAATTTTCTAAAAAGATTAATATTTTAGAATCTGTTGTCCCTAAAATTTATAATTAATTAGAGTGACATTTAAGAGTAAGCATTGATAATGTCATCATTGATCTTTTATATTAAAAATGATTAAATATTTTTGTAGGACATGGATTTTTTTTGTATATGAAGCCTTAAAATGAGCATCCATATTGACTTGGATCACTAATTTGGTATTAAAGTATAAAATTATTTATTGATATGACAAACAATTAGAGCTTAATCACAGCACTAAAACTCTTTGAGTGGTAAAGATTATGATTGAGTATGGTGATTTTCAAGAACTTGGTCCATAAATCCTGATCTGATGCAGAAATCACACCTTGAAACTGAAACAAACCCATGCCTTCAATGTCAACCTGACCCTGGAGCTCATTGGGATCAATTATATAAACTTGGAGAACCTGTTCATGGATCAAGAGCTGGTGTTTTGTTCATGCCTGCCGATCCTGGAAACATTCGGAGACATGATTCTGAGAAACTCTGCAAAACTTATGGCAAGAATATTCATTTTTGGCAGTTTGACAGGGGTGACAATCTTATGATATATTGTAAGGAAGAATATACTTATCTTATGATCCTTGTACTTGGAAGATCACTGTCAAGTTCAGTTCCTCGGTCCCTCCCTGTCGATGCCCGCAGTTGGTGTTTACGAGTTGATGATGGTGATTTGAGCTTGAAGAATCACACCTCTGACATTGCACGCTAATACTTGTACAATCACGTTTCAAAAACAAAATCGTACTTTCTGAACTTTTTTCTTATCAGATTGTGCAGGTTTATGGGCTACTAAAGATCAGGAACTGCACATTTGTCGAAAAGCCTTACCTTAACTTGCATGCAATATCTGAGACTTCCAAGCATCTTATATGACAAAATAAATGTTACTACAAGATCATTGAGGGTCAATCTGGAGAAGCCTGATGAATTAACCACATCTGACTGCTTTTCCTGCTTCAGGTATCAGCATACCTTGTTTGGCACATGCCTAATACCGCAGAGCTGCATACAACACAGTTGCTGAACATGATTCAATTTCTATGAAAAACCTGTAGAAAGTACTGAACATATCGAATGGGGTCAGGAGCTTAAGTTCAACCACTTGTCCCTCTTTATTACCTGACTAGGAACAATCCATGATACTTGTTCCGTTACGACTGCATGGGGTGAGTGGTAGAACTCTGCAGCAGTGATAATTGAACTACAAATGAACAATGTGGGACTAATGCTTGTAATCAATTTCTTTAAACATATTCTCACCTTCACATTCTCTGGAAAATGACTGCAAGAAGTACCAAAAAGCTGAGCCGTAACTAGATATATTTTGCTGTCTCTATACTGATTCAAAATCTCATTAGATTGTACCAGTAATGACAAACAGTGAGATATCATCGCCAAAATATGTTCAGATCTTCGGAGTTGGTAATGATATCAATGTTTCACAAGGAACATGATTACAATGCATATCGCTTACAGATACCTGCTTTCCATGTAAAGCTGATAAAGTAGTGCATCATATATTAAATATCCTCTGTATATGAACAGTCACAACCTAGTAATACCATCTTAGAGTGAGCAAGATAGCCACCAGATAAGAAGCAGTACTAGTGTTCTCATTGCCTTTTTTATTCTTTTCGACACTTGTTTTGGAACCAACAAGAATGCCAAGGTGCCTATCACTACACAGCCATGGCACAATGACACAAACCTATGGAATCCATATAAACATGCTGACAGAAGTTTATAGATGTGGCATAAGATTTTCTGAAGGAACTGGCTACTTTGTTTAGGCTCATTACTTCGTTTTCTCATTTCAGGTTGATGTTCATAATTTGAAATCACAGATTATCAGTTTCGGATATCAATCACAGATTATCAATTTCGGATATCGCAGCTTGAGCAACAAATTGAAAACCAAAATTAAACACAGCACCATTTGAAGTATTTATGCCCCTTCAAATCCCAAATCAAGGTAGTGATACTTACTGAAGCCAGAGCATACCTTCCTCCTCAAGGTGAAACTATAGCTAAAGTAAACTTGTTGTCATGAATTCAAGCTCTTAAGCTACTCGGCATACTGTTGAACCTCAACAACAGACAATCTGAATCTCATCATATAACATTGAAAATTAGAAAATATCATCTGCGACATAAAATCAGTGTATATTAGATACAGACACAGTCATTCATCCTAAACTGATTTCAGGCAGCAGCTGAGGATTAGGCATTTGGTAGATTTTTTTTTTCTATTTCACATGTCAATCTCAAAACAAAGCTTATCCAACATATAGCAATAGATAATAGAGCAGGGATACCTGAGAACAGAAGAGAATTGTAGCCTTTCCTTTCTCTGCTAGTTGTCACACCAAATGCATGAAAACTAAATAAGGCTTCCACAAGTAAAATTAAGGCTTGCGAGAGGTTTTTATCTTTCTTCCTTCAGCTTGCTCTTTGAGTGATCGCTTCATATTCCTTGTACTTGCTCTCATTAGACATCCTTAGTACCAACAACCATCGTGTGGCCGTGAGGCTGCTGCGTTGCAGAGTACCATGCGTAGAGCCTAATGTTGCTCAATGAAGCATATGGTACAAGGTCAAATGAGCCTATCCGAGGATTAAAACAGCAACTGTACCATTTCGAGTGGTTCTCTCAAGCAATAAGGTAGCATTATGTCCTTATCATTTGTCTTCAGAAGTTGCACTCGATGCTCCATCTCTTTCTAGGCATCATGAACCTGACAGGAATAAAATATGTATAAACACATCAAAAAACAAAACACTAACCAGTCTCAAATTTCATTACAATTGAAGCAGGTGACCCTTAACCTCTTCAAAAGCAAGAAAAGTAAACAACTTATCATAATAAATACACCAAATTCACTGTTCTATATACCGCAGGTATATTTATGCCAGATCAAATATTAAAATAGCAGTTACCTTTTTCTGGGGTTTTAGGCTAAGAACCAAATTTCAATAAAGTACCCATTTTGAGTGGAAAGGAAATCAAACCAATAGGAGAATTACTCCAAACAATAAAGAGCATCTACATAACATATTAGCCGCAAATTTGCAGAGAACAATATATAATCTCCTTTACTTCAGCAGAAGCCTTATTGTTGACAACATTTCCCAAATAGAGAACAACAATTATAATAACTCAAAGTAAGTATAAAAGTGAGTCCCAATCAATGTAGAATTGTGCCTGCACAAAGAATCTGAATTTGCTATACTTGGTGATCAATTTTCTTACTTATCATTGATGTAAAGTCAACTATTCTGATTGTATCTGATAATGAGACCAAAAAACCAAAATCTAGCTCCTAGACAATGGTCACAACAATCAAGGAATACAACCCCAGTACTGTTGGTCCCTTAATATGCCTAGCCTGACCGACATATTGCAGTGTCTGATCTGATATGCTGGCCTCTTTGGCAAATTTTCAAGCAATTATGATTGTCTGTACAAGCATTGATGAATTTGATCATATGAAGTAAAAAGTAATAATGTATCCACCAAAAGGATCATATAATCAAATCTTTCCAATTTGACAGACTTATCAACAGAAGCAATAAAAATTTGCAATCCTTATGCTACAACACAATTTCATAGGTTAGTAACCACATACATGAAAACAAATAAGCTATAAAACGTATTAAACATATTGAATGAAGAAATAATGATGAGAGCAAGCCTAATGATGAAATTTCTGTTTATGTACATATCTTAAGAAATATTCTGTACAAAGACTGGAAAATTGAATACAGAACAACAAACCAGTCACTAGTTTGTTTTCCTGAAATAATTGTTTCCATAAAGAGATGAACACTGAGTGCAAAATAGCATGTATATCACATCTTTCTGTGGATGCAATAGGTCTTGAATTATATGACAACAAAAATCTGAATGGCCAACACTCTTTTCTTCGTTAAAGGAGAAGGAAACAAAAAGGACAATTTTCCTTATCCTGTTCTATCTTTATAACCACTTCTATCACCTAAAATACAGGTGTGGCCCTATTAGTAAATGATATGAGACACAATCATTTTTGAAGCCTTACCCAATCGAACGACTATCAATGCATGAACTAGCAATTAGCATGTTAAGATTTGAGACTAAAGATTTCGAGAGTCACACCACAATCAATTAAAACATACATGGAAAAAGTATAATATTTCCTCTAGAAGCTATATTGTCTAGAAATGGCCAAAAATCATGAAGTCTACAGCAACCAACCAACTACATAAATTGTATAAATCAACCCCTGCAGACACTTGTCACTGATTACGGTTTCCACTGCACATCTATCCAGCACTTCTTATCCAATTACTTGTCGTATTCCTAGTCATAATACATGAATCTTGATTGTATTTTATAAAAGCATTAGTCTGTATAATTGCACCATTTGAAATAGAAAAGCATGATTAGTTATGATCATAGTGCCATAATTCAGTGGCATTAATGAACTTGCTAATAATAAAGTAGCATGCATTGCATGTGCGAAAAGTTGCATGACGACAAAATTGCATGACGACAAATTGCAGAACAAGATACAATTCAAAATGCTTAATGTTATGGTAAATCCAGTTTAAGTTTACTTTCTATATAGAGGGCTCTTTAAGCATGTTCACTACATTGCAGAATATATATTAATCTTTTGTTATGCTGGATAATGTTGTATGTAAATAAGTTTATACAATCAAAGCATATGGAATGTAGTTAAGAGAAAAAGCGGATGACGTTGAAGGAATTTGGCTGCCACCGGCTACTAGTTAGTGTTTAACAGACAGGATGATTTCCTATTCTGTTTGTTAGCTCCAAAGTCAAAGCAATTAGTTGCTGCAGAAAATGGAAAGCTGTTAATGCCGACTGCTTGGGAAAACAACTATCAGCCTCTATAACTCATGATCATCAATGACTTTTTTGTACAATTTCTTAGGACCGCTTGATTAGCAATGTTAAATGAAAATCAATTATGAAGAGATGGAAGGAAAAGAGTTTGGATGAATATTACTCCCCATCTTCAAGGAAGTCAATAAAGGATATCATTTACGGAAAAATGAGGCCAAGAATGGCTCATTTCCAATTTGAACCACCTGGCAGGATAAGTTTCGCAAACCACACAAATCTTATTTGCAAGAGAAAATTGGCATCAGATGTTACCAAACGATCTCAACCGGCTTGGTCAATCCATGAGTCAAGCCAACTCAATTGTGAAACTGTATACTTTTCTACCGATACTTTTACCACCAAGTTTAGGCCAGTTAAAAGACCTGGTTGCCCACAGCATACATCAAAACAGTTGCATTTCTCTCACCAATTTTGTGAGCAGGTGCTTTAGAGTGTTTTAATGAGTTTTTAAAATTGACTGCACTGAATTTGGCACCAAAAGAAAGGACGCCCAAAATTTTTGTCCATTATAAGATTTCATGGTAAGATAAGAGTCTAATAGAGGTTTTGTATATGCCATATTGGCCTTGTGAGTATGAGGACCACTAATGATTTAAGCGAAGAAGAAGAAGAATTGATGATTAAGCAGTTTTAGGCAAGAGAAATTTAAAAAATATGAAAAGGAGAATGACCGTTCTAAGGCCCTAGAAACTACAAACGAAAGTTCTCCATAACCCCATGAATGGAGCCAAATGGTCTGGACATGGCCAAGTCATTTCACATACTCAAAATTATGGTTGTAAGTTTTGTTGTTATTTTTAACATGCAAACCAGCGCAAAGGGCATTACCACAAAAATTGACAGGGAAACTTATTACTAGTGACACAACATTACCGTCTTCAGTTCTCTTCTTAACTCAAAGTCTATTACATCATACATGGTAATTGTTCTAAATAGACTAAGAAGTTTACTTATTTGAACTCTTCAAGTAAGAAAACAGTTCACCAAGATTTTGATCACAGAGATTTTCCAACTTACCACTGACATCATATTTCCATTCCACTTCACATTCTCTACATGAAACTTAAATGATAGGTGTGTCGAGTTTGATTTAGAATCGTCGACGGATAGGCACAGCAAGTCTGTCAAGGCACTTTGCTCCACGGAACAGATATGGTAATGAATAATTGATAAGTGTACGAGAGCTACCACCCCTTGTAGCCTGCATAACAAAATGCAATTAGATTTCATTCACAATCCAGGAAATTTTGATAAAGACAACATTATGATATTTGGGATTTAACACAAGTGTTGATACTTTGAGATCAAGGCTTCCTCCATAGTTCCACTTACCAGTGGGTGTTCCATCTGACAAAAATTAGCTTCACGCTTTGTCTTTGGCAATACCTCATCATTAGTTGATATAACCACTTTATCATAATGATCTGGTCTCTTTCCTTTGCTAGTCCCCGCAATTCCTTGTTCAATATTAAGAAGCCTACTGGCATATACACAAAACAGATACTAAGAATGTCTAAGATATTGAAATTCCGTGCTTTTCTGTGTAAGTAGGCCCTTCTTCTTGTTCTCAATAATTGTAAAACCACCTCTCAATATGCATAAGAAGCAAATTCCATTAAAAAAGCTATACCAGCAGAAATAAAGTACTTAACCAGCAAAAATTCCTTTTCAAATCAATCAATCTTCATCGAGAAAAGAAAAAAAAGCTTGATCTTAATTGGATTCCAGTTAAACCAAAAGTTAGTTTTAGATGAACTGGTGTTGGCAATTTTGGTTTATCACTTGAATTGCATTTATCTAGGCATTGCTGACAACAAAACTATTGAAGGTTGCCAATGCCCAACAGCATGTAGGTTTCATGTTGTGACAAAGAATGTATACCAGAATTCTGTTTTAGGTGTTATACAGATTGCATTTGAGGAAATTATGTAGCTTTTAATGCATTTAAGATCTAAATTAGGTACTAAATAGGATGCATCTGTACACAGGCAAACTATATAGATGAGTAACTATATGCAGAGCAGTAAAATTTTTATAGGGATTGTTTATCCTTTTTATCACTTATTGATGTTCATTTTCTTCTTCTCTTGAGTGAGATAAGGAAAGTAGGGCTGGTCTCAGTACATATTAACCTCATCCACAGCTGGGGGCATTAAATAAGACTGCAGAAACTTAATGAAAGACAAGCAACCATTTTACAGTATATCCCCTTAACTGAAGAAACTTAACCACAGGAGTAAAATAGACAAATATACTGAAAACAAAAACAATATTACATTCACAGAAGTCAAGAACAGATGTTAAAAAAATCATTTATCTGTTAGCTATCAGCATGCTTTATTCTTGCAAGGGAGTAAGTATTTTCTATCAATTTGTGTCATTGTTTAAACTTCATCCAGGCCATCGTCTTACATGGGCCTGTTCAACAAGGAAGACACAACCTGTGTAAAAGTAGGGATAAAGTGTATTGATGAGGTATGGTGGGCCTTGGCCAAGGACTTTTTGGTTTGGAGAGTGGAAAACAATAAGGTTGATAGAAATCTTCTTTCAGGTAACTCTCAAGGTTGTAAACTACAAGTAAGGTAAACTACATGAATTGTAAATCCAACAAGAATGATCCAATAATTTCATTTAATGATGGTATTAAAGAAGAAATAAAGAAGTCACAAAAAGAGAAATTTGTTATCACTGTAAGCTTCAAACATTTGCTTAGTCGTCTTCCTCTAACTACCCTAAATGACACGAAAGATGAAGGCTTTATGTTGGCAGGGAATATAAACTAAAAAAAAAACGATTAGTCATACTGATGGAACTAAAAGGCAGTATAATGATGGGAGAATCCAATCAAGGCATTAGTCCTGGAAGCTACAAGAGTTTGAAAACTATACCAGCAAAAGATACATTTCTGCAAAGTTGCCACAGGCAAATCTCAAAATCAACTTATAGGCCAAGCATTGTCCTAGTTCCAGGAGATTGAAAACATCTTACTAGTGGACATCACTATATGGATTTCTCCTAATCTTATTAGAAAAATAAGCAATAACTATGCAGTTAAAGTTAACAAATCACTAGCTTTACACTATATTACATACTCTAAAAGAAGGGGATATAAGAAAGACTCATGAAATGGGAATTTCCAGGAGTCAATAAATGAACATGAACATCAGATATGGTATGTTTATATTTGGCCCGAGGTCGATGGAAGCACTAATAAGCAAAATGAAATTACTGAGAAGTGATTAACTACAAGGAAGAAAACAGCTCTTACCTACTCTTCCTCTTCTTGGTTGGTGTCTCGTCAGATTTTGACTCATTAAGTAAGACTAGACTTTCCACATAAGATTCTGCACGGCACCACCCTCCAAAGCCAATGATTCCAAGATCATATATCTTCTGTTCTTCAGCGTCATATGTAATTAACTTATCATTGAACGATTCCATCAGTATTTCGCCGTTGCTTCTGAAACATAATGGCCTCTCAATTACACCCCTTCGATCAATGATGAATATCTTAATCCAAGAATCCACTACACCATATTGCTGCATCACCCATATGTTACAGTGATGATCATCCAGGTGAAACACACCAAGGGACTTTTGACACACTGTAACTGACAGTTCGTTCCATTCAGTAACCACAATTTTTGGTAAAATTATGCTGTCAAACAATTCTTTCTTGAAATCAAATGTCAAGACAGAATTATATTCTTTCTGATTCACTAATCTATACACAAGCCAATGCACAATCCCATTCAAAAGGGCTGGTTGCATGTTGCCAAAACACATACCAAATGGATCAACACATGCATCAATCATCTTCCAAGATCTTGCATTCAGAGAGTAAACCTCAACTTCAATCGGATGTTTAAGCTTCTTGTTAATTACCATACTTCTCCGGACATTCACTATCCTAACAACCTTGTAGTCATTATTCTGCGAATCAAAGCCAAAACCAGCAATAACCCCATAGATATTATTTGATGTATGACAAGGAATCAAAGGTCTAGGAAGTCTCAGGTATCTTCTAATGGAAGGATTCCAGAGAAGAGGATGAACAAGATAATGTTTTTCATCATTCGAGAGGCAAATAACACCGTCACAAGAACCAATGAAACCATTATTCCAGCTTCTAATCTTACAGGGATGTTCCATTTGCGAGTGTACACTAAACTCTTCATCATTATCACGATATATCCAACATGACTTTTCTGTGAACGGCTTTGATATGAACTTGAGGAACAGAAATGTATTACCTCGGGACCTAGCAGTGGTCTGTTTGAGAAGGTTAGTGATGAACTCAGGACTTGAGATGATAGAATTCCAAGATTTGCAGACGCATTTGCAGCAAAGCAAAGATTTTACCGGCACCCTCATCAATATATCGACCACCACTTCACGAGGCAGATAGTCTGACATCGTTGCTTCTCTTGTTTCCCTTCTTATCCTTTGTTCTCCCAAGAACCGATCTTTGAGCACCGTTCACAGAAAACCAGCTAAAAAACACCTTATTGAAATGAAAGACAAAGACGCAGAGGTTCAATTACATTTCCCAGTAGTAGTTTTTGTCGTCTAGCTTGTTAAACCAGTCAGATTCTCTTTACAATGCTTTGACAAGTGTTTGCCATGCCAGAATCTCATAAGCTTTCCTGTCAAGAAAACAAGAAAACCACCTGTTCTGAGAGGAAACCGTTTCTGGGTTCCAAATGTGTAATGGAAAGCTAACCGGGTCTCAAATTCAATTGCTAGCCAAATTCACTTTGGCTTTAGGATACACCATCTGCATGGGGTTGTGCTTATAAATAAAAAAGCAACCTTGCTAGATTTCTTAACATGCATTTTAATGTGGGGAGGTCTTTTATTAGTAACAGGGATGACCAAACTAGTCTTGGGGCTTCTCCGAAGTTAACAGGTTTGATTTACTTTGGGCTTTGAATTAAGCTTGACTTGAATTGCACTGTCTAAAATTTAATATCTTTACATACAATAATATTATTTTAAATTAGAAGATATCATATTAAATTTTTAAAAGTTAAAAAATAATTTAATCAAACTTTAAATTGTGATCATAATTAAACCTAAGGACTTGTTTGTTTGCTATTAATAAAAGAATCGGAATCAAAGAGAATAAAAAGTGAGATTCGATAAAATTACTAATTATGTGTGTTTGGTATAGTATTAAATAAAGTAATGTCAATATTTGGTATTAAATATTAAAAAGGATAATGGTTTATTTAGTTATTATATAGTTTATTTTGTACATAATTAATTAAAATATTTATTTTATAAATAATTATTCAAAAATTTTATGAAATTATTAATTTTTAAATAATTATGAATGATTTTTATGATAAGAATAAAAGCATCAATGAAACAAAATAAAATAATTGTTAAAAAATTAATATACAAGATAATTTTGATGATACTATTACGAAAAGAATCAATATCTTGGTAATATTTTGATAACATTTTAGTAATAACATGATAATATTCTAACAGTATCTTTAATCTCTTATTCCTAATTTTTTATTCTAGTTTATACACACATTCCTTTAGGAATAAAAGCCTAGGATTATTTAGGATTCATTTCAGTTGTGTCATTCTCTATTTTATCTATTACTATTATCCAAACAACTAAAAATTAGGGAATAAAAGTTGCATTCTCATTTCCACTTCTTTATCACTGGTTATCAAACATTACCTAATTGTATAATAATTATTCCTTAAAATTTAAAATTTTACTATATTTTAATGAATTAAATCCCTTACACAATCTCTTATATTTATTAGAAAGATAACAAATAAATTTGTTAACAATTAAATTTAAGCTGTTAAAATATACTTAATTTATAAAAAGCATCATCTTATTAAGTTGGTTAATAATTTTTTAAAATTAATTTCAATTCAAAATTTAACTTTTACCTTGAAATAGAAAAAGGAAAAGTGTGAACATATAACATATAGTTAATTTGTTTTTATCAATATCACTTTACATAACCAAAGTTAATATATTCTTTTACAATAAAGTTTGATTTTCAATATTATAATGCAATATTACAGGTTCGTTTAATGTATATTAGGATTCTCTTTACATTATTCCAATACTTTGTACCAAGCTTCACCATGGAATGATTAAGTGTTACTATTACATATGTAATGTCTTGTCTTGTATGAGTTATTATGAAAATTAAACTCCTTACTGTAAATGCATACGATACTTAAAACATCTTCATCTTCTAGTCATCACTATTAGAGTTCATAATAGAGGATTATTTGAAATTACCAAGAAGAGAGGTAAATACTGGCTTATAATTTTATATATTGAAGCATTGAAAACCTTCTTTATGTGATTTTTTTTAAGAAAATCAAATCTTTCTATTATTTCTGTTTCAGTAAATTTGCATCCATATAATCTTATTTACTAGTCTAAGTCCTTCATTTAAAAATTTCTAGCCAGTTGTAACTTTAATTCTTTAATATCATATTTGTTGACTTGTAACCATCATATCATCTATATACAATAGCAAAGTAATGAAACCATCACTAAATCTCTTAAAAGTACACAAAGGGTCTATATTAAGTTTGTTATATTAAGGCTCATATTGACTATAAGTTAACTATAGTAGAAAATATTTCATTTAATACATTCCTTATTTTTTATCATATCTTTCCACAGTCAAACTTCATACGATATCGTTATATTTGATTATCACTATTTTTCTTATTCTTTAAGTCCCGTTTATTATTAATTAGCTTTCTTCCTTGTATTAATGATATGATTTTCTAAGTTTTATTTTATAAAGATACTGAATTTCTTCTAGTTATCATTTACTAAGAGTTATTTAGATTATTAGATGCTTATTAGAAGATAAATGGCTCCTTGTCCTTTATTAAGTGGTAATGTATTATATTAATTATGGTCTATTATATAATCCAATTGTTATTTTGTAGTCTTTTTTTGCTATCTACAAACTTGTGAAACTTCAGTCTAAACTACTTCCTGAACATCTTACTTTGACATTACTTGGAAAGACGTCTTTTGTTGAATTTCTTTTTCTAACTATAACGTACCTCTAAACTTCTTCTTACAGTATTATTGTCTTCTTTTTTCCTTTGTAATTTATCTTCTTAGAAAATGACGTCTTTAATTACAATCACTTTGTGGGCAATAGAATCCCACAAGTGATACCTCTTACTTTCATCAACATATCTTAAAAATTAGTATTTCTTATATTTTAAATCTAATTTCGTGATTTCTTTTGAATCATTTTTTATTACATAGGACTTTCAAATTAATGGAGATTATAATAATCCACTAGTTTCGTGTTTCATACTTCCATGGACGTCTTTGACTCAATTGTAGTTAATGAAACTAGACTCACCACATAACATGCAATATTGACTGCTTTTATCCAAATCCTTATATAAGCCTACAACTTTAACATCGCTCCTATTCTTTTCTTTCTAATAGAATTATAGTCATTCATCTTGTCATTCTATTTTGTTGAAGAGCATATGTAATAATAAACTATTTTTTTACTCCTTATTGCTTACATAATGTATTAAATTCATTAACATTATATGACTTTTATTATCTGTCCCTAAACATTTTACTTTTTTCATCATAATCAAGTTTAGTGCACCCTAGGAGGACTTTGAAGATTGGGAACATATGGTTTCCTCTTAATAGGGCATAACCAACACTTCTTGGAATAATCATCATAACCAACACCTCTTGGAATAATCATCATTTGAATAGAAAGTATTTTGCTCCTCCCAATGGTAGAACTAATGCTTGCCACGTATTAAAGTGAAACAATTAAAAAATAACCTTGTTTCTTGGATTTGATTTCTTAAATTTGATATCATGTTACTTATTTGCAACAAAATTCTTATAAAAAGATAGTGATATCTTTGTGAGTCCAAGGAATAACCTTTGCGTTCATTCCTTGTTTACATTTATGTCCAAGTGTTTAATAACATAACATTGAAGATATTTCAATTAGATTGCTTTAGTGACTAATGTTTATAACCCATATATAAGTAACAAAAATTTTCTATATATATATATATAACAAAAATTTCTCATATCTTCTAAATACTTCCACGTGATCTTATAATATTCTATTAATCATTTAAAGAGATGTGTGTCTTTTGTTGTTGACTCTTGGTAAAAAAAATTAAATTGGTTCTCCAAAATAAATGTACACTTTCTCGCTCTCTTTTCAATCATGTCTCCTACAAATTTATGGTGAAACTAAATAGTTTGATGACTCTATAGTTGTTATAACTTTAAATGTCTCTTTTATTCTTGTAGAGAGATAGGATTAGTGCACTAAATCTTCACTAATATGATATCTTGGTGAACTTAAGAATCACATTAAAAAAATTTGTTTAATCAAATAAATTCTTCTTTTCTTGCATTCTTTCATATTTTTATGAGTATTTCATAAGATCATATTACCTTTGCTTGTTCTTCATCTTCTTTAAAGCTCCTTTGTTTCTTCTTTTGTTATAAAAATAAAGTTACCATATCTATCAAAAGTAATGAGATCACTCGTGGTGATGAAAAAGAGAACAATAGAACATGGTCTAATTGATAATCAAAATCATGATGTATCAAAATTATGAAGTAAGAAAATTTTAAAATGTTACAATTATGATAAGAAAGATCACTTGAAAAACATAATTGAAATTTCAATAAGAAAATTTTAAACTCATTGCCTAGTTCTTCAAAATGAGAACCAGGTGCTTATTCTAACTTTTCTTTTGCCGATATAATTAAACCACAGTCGATGAAGAAATATCTCAATCTTGTCAACTTTTGTTACGAGGAATATGAAGGATTCAGATGATAGCTACTTAACATGATTCAAAGAATGGGGAATCGAGTTCAGAGTTCGTCGGCCATTGGCTAAAGCTCATATTTATTTATTTATTGTTTGAAAGTGAAGGTAAATATGTGGAGAAGAGTGTATGACTATGACCTTACGAAAAAGCTTATATGATTACGAAAAAGGTATTATGATTTTTTAAAAAAAAGATAAGGTAAATATGTGGAGAAGAATATGTACTATTCTGAATCTCTGATTGTTTTTTTTTAGTTTTAAAAGAATCGTATTAAAGAGTTCCTCGAGCATGGGTATAGAAAGGGAGGTTTCAGTATCACCTCGATGGGAGTTTTCCGCGGAGTTATGGAGGTATTTTCAAGTTTTACTTTAGTTTGGGATCTAGGCTTTTGCCGTGTGGTGATCCAAGTTGACTCTCTCAAGGTTATTAATTTTCTCTCTGTTCCACCCATTCTTTTAACGGATATTTCTTTTTTGATGGCAGGTATCCAGCAGCTGCTGCAGTCGTGTCAACTCCAACATATTTTTAGGAAGGGAATCAAAATGTACAGACAGTCTAGCTCATCTAACGGGCCGCTTACGACTAGGCATGCATATCTTTCAAGAGGCCCTTTTGAGCTTACAAGAACTTCTTCATCATGATGCGCACGGGGAGTGTACCCTAAGGCGTTAATGTAGTTTTATAATTTTCTGTTTCCTCTTGTAAAAAAAAAAAGTAAAGAGTTCCTCGAGCGTTAACATATAGAAGTCAAATGATATAGGAAAAAACAAAATTCTAACTTAAATTTAAAAGTTTCATTATAATATAATTTTAATTTTAAAGATGGAAATAACTATATTTTTTAATTTTGGCGATATATATGGTCCTAGTTGAGAAGCTGGTACTCGATTTGTTACATCACAATACTTGTTCATACAGAGATTGTGGAAATCGTAAGAATAAGAGGACCATGGGGTTTGATGATAAGAGCAAGATCCTGATATTTGGAGCAACTGGGTATCTGGGCAAGTACTTAGTGAAGGCAAGCACGTCGATGGGTCATCCAACCTACGCTTATGTTCGTCCAACCTCCCATTCTTCCAAACTAGAGACCATCAAGGAGTTTGATTCCATGGGAGTCACTGTAATCCAAGTACAAACACTTCATTTCATAAATCCTGGTTTACTGTATATTCTGTGCATGATTATTGCAGCACTTAGTATGATTTTTGCCTACCAAAACAGGGAGAGCTGGACGACCATGAGAAGCTGGTTTCAGCGCTTAGGCTTGTAAAAGTTGTCATTTCTGCTCTTGCAGTTCCTCAATATCCTGACCAACTCAAAATCATCACTGCCATTAAAGAAGCAGGCGACATAGAGGTATTATTCACAAGTTTTTGAATAGCTAACAATACTAAAAGTTGGAGATAATCTCACAGTTGCATCATCCTCAGAACTTTACAGTCATTGTGTGATCACTAAAATCTTACCGTTGCAGCAATTGCAGACTTGAGTGTAAACCTTTAGTTTATACCGAGTGACAGTAATGATATATCTGTTTTCTGTATCAGAGATTTGTCCCTTCAGAATATGGCAACGAAGCGGATAGAGTGAGTGGCCTGCCACCATTCGAAGCTGTGCTTGCAAACAAAAGAAAGATGAGAAGGGCAATAGAAGCAGCAGGAATCCCATTTACTTATGTTTCTGCAAACTCTTTTACCGCATATTTCGTGAACTTCTTGCTCCATCCTCATGACAACCGCGATGAGATCATTGTCTATGGAAGTGGTCAAGCTAAGGGTGAGTTCATCGATTGATTTACTAAATTTAGCATTAATAATTAACTTAACACAAATTTTTTACTAAATTTTATATTAATAATTAATTTATTCACAACCTCTTTTTTTTTATGTCAAAAATCTGAAAAAAAAAAGTATCTTTGTATTATGCAGCTGTTTTGAACTATGAGGAAGATATTGCTACTTACACAATAAGAGCAGCAACTGATCCAAGATTGGCTAATCGTCTCATCATCTGCAGGCCCCAAGGAAATATTGTTTCCCAGTTGGATTTGATCTCTTTGTGGGAGACAAAAACTGGACGATCTCTCAGAAAAATTCATGTTCCTGAGGAAGAAATTGTCCGGCAGAGTAACAGTAAGATGTTTAATTACTTCAACATTTTCATAAATCCTACAGTAAAAGAAATAAATATTATTTAAACTAATTAAAATTAATTAATTTTTGAACTCAAATAAAACTAATAATTTTTATAATTATTTTAAATTATTAATATAAGTAAAAAAATTAAAATTATGAGTTATTTTTAAATTTTATTGAACTTTAGTTGAACTCTGATAATGATTCAAGCTTACGATTACTGGTTATAAAGATTTTTGTATCATATTAAGTGACTGCTTTATCACAATAGTTTAAGTTATTGTGTGAGGTCAACTTAATTGATTTTATATATTAAGTGACAAACTCTACTCCTTTTATCATTAAACTGTAACCATTTAATTAGATGTCAATCTTCGATCCTTTGAACATAACTTGCAGCACTACCGTTCCCGGAAAATGTTCCGCCGGCCATCTTGCACAACATATTCATCAAAGGTGACCAAACCAGCTTTGAACTTACGTCAGACGATGTGGAGGCCTCCATGTTTTATCCTGACCACAAATACACCACAGTTGATAGCTTCCTTGACACCTGCTTGATTCAAGCAGGACCTATACCCAAGTTGGCGTCATTCGGATGAGCAGTTTCATGTTGCTGTATTTTATCTGCCAAAACATAAGGCGATGCCTGAGATTATGACTCATTATGCATTCTTCTTTACGTTAATATTGTTGTTGGCTTGTTGCTACTCTCTGGTAATAATATCAAAAGAAAACGTTTTATAAATGTCATTTTTTAATTTATGGGTTATTTTGAAACAGCTTCACTAATTAAAATTACGTACTATTGCTATTATTTTAATAATATAAGATAAAATATAGGGGTGCCATATATAATAACCCATATGTAAGTAACAAAAATTTTCTTAGCTTCTAAATACTTACATATATATATATACATAACACAAATTTCTCCTATCTTCTAAATACTTCCGATCTTATAATATTCTATTAATCATTTAAAGAGATGTATGACTTTTGTTGCTGACTTTTAGTAAAAAATCAAATTGATTCTTCAAGATAGGTGTACATTTTCTCGCTCTCTTCTTAATCATTTCTCCTACAATTTTATAGTAGAATTAGACAGTTCGACGACTCTATAGTTATTACAACTTTGAATATCTCCTTTGTTCTTATAAAGAAAGGTTATTACGCTAAATCTTCACTCATCCGATATATTGGTGAACTTGCTTGTCTAACTAAATAAATTCTTCTTTTCTTACACAAACTTGCTTGTCTAACTAAATAAATTCTTCTTTTCTTTCACTCTTTCATGCTTTTATGGGTATTTCATAAGATTATATTACCTTTTTGTTTTTGATCTTCCTTAAAGCTCCTTTGCTTCTTCTCTTGTAATCCGCTGATAAAAATACCATATTTCTCACAAGTGTTAAGATCACAAAAAAAAAATTGTTATCTTCACCTTTAAAATTAAAATTATATTATAATGAAACTTTTAAATTTAAGTTAGAATTTTGTTTTTTTTTATATATCATTTGACTTCTATATGTTAATGCTCGAGGAACTCTTCAATACAATTCTTTTAAAACTTAAAAAAGAAT
>JAOTIZ010000058.1:75984-86718 GCA_027123425.1 Erythroxylum panamense
TCGTATTTTGATACGTATTATCTTTCAGTCTTAATAATATTTCAGCTCAGGAACTCTCAAATTTGAGAGTTCTATCACTGGTATCAGAGCATCGATCATTGCAATGGCTAATAAGAAGGGAGATAATCGGATGGATGGGCTTGAAAAGGAGCTTGAAAACTTACGTGATGATTTTCAGAAGAATTTCGAACTGATAAGGGAAGAGCGTCGACTGGAGAGGGTCTACTCGAGGTGAAGGAGTTGCGGGAGATGATGAAACAATTTATGAACTACCATGAAGCCACGAAAGGTGGGGAGGAAGCAGGTAACCGGAGCAATGGAGTAGACCCAGGGGGGAACAAGGGGAAGGGCCCAATGGAGCCGGGTGGGAGCTCCGGCCCAACTGAAGAAAATGTGCCACCCAAGGGCCCCCGACGTCCTCCAACCGAAGCCATGGGTTGGAATGTTTCCTCTAGGGATTATGAAGGACGAAAGGCGGTCGATCAGGAGCTGTCTTCTGAATGGCCACCGCAAGAACGAAACCGAAGAGGACCGCCGGAGGGAGGAGAGAGGGAACATGGGCCGATGGGAGACAGGTGGAGACACCCTATCGATGAGCAACCACCAGGATTTGGACGACAAGGGGATCCTCGGCGTGATTGCCGTACAAGGAGGGTGGAGATGCCAGTTTTCGACGGAGATGATCCCGATGGATGGATCTACCGGGTGGAACGATTTTTTTCGGTGGGACGTTTTAACGAGACAGAAAAAATGGAGTTGGTGTCCTTGAGCATGGAGAAGAAGGCATTAGCGTGGTTCCGATGGGTGGAAGGGCGCCGACCGATTAGTTCGTGGGAGGAGTGTAAGCGGTTGCTGGTAGAGAAGTTCCGGCCCGTCCAGGAGGGCACTCCGTGTCAGCGTCTCCTGGCCATCAAGCAGACAGGTACGGTAGATGACTATATTTGCAGGTTCGAAGAACTAGCAGCTCCCTTATCTGAGCTACCGGATGAAGTTTTGGAGAGCTCTTTCTTGAATGGCCTATCGAAGGAGATCCGACTGGAACTATTGATTGTGAATCCTCGAAGCTTGGGGCGGATGATGACGTTGGCTCAGCAGATTGAGGAAAAGAATAAGGTAGTGGGGCGAGAGAGGGGTTATCGACCCTTGCATGGCACTAGAACAGGTGGGACCAGTGGGCACCGCATGGGGGAGATAGTGGGCGACAGTCTAAATAAAGAAGGAAAAACAGGGAAGGTAGTGGCCACTGACAGAAATACTGAAGGTTTTAAAAGATTGACTTTCGGTGAAATACAAGAGAAGAGGAGACGAGGCCTGTGCTTCAAATGTGACGAGAAGTATTCGCCAGGACATCGATGTAAAATGGTGGATTTGAAGGTTCTAACAGTGCTAGATGAGGAGCTAGAAGAGGGTACCGAGGAAGAAGCTGAAGACGACGGAGAGCCAGAAGGAGAGTTGCAGAATGTAGAGCTCTCGGTTGGATCAGCGGTGGGGTTAACTCTACCGAAGACAATGAAGGTTGAGGGGGTGCTTGAAGGGGAACCTGTGGTGGTCCTCATCGACAGTGGGGCCACCCATAATTTTGTGTCTCAAGAGTTGGCATTGAAGTGGAGACCGAAATGGGATGAGACAGATAAGTATGAGATTGCAATGGGAAATGGTGAAAAGGTGATGGGGGCTGGAATTTACAGAAATCTGAAGTTACAGATGCAGGATTTAGAGATATATGAGGATTTTTTGCCAATGAAACTAGGCAGTATAGATGTAATACTGGGTATCAAATGGTTGAGGACTCTTGGGGATGTCTGGAGCAATTGGTGCACACTGACGATGAAAATTAAAAGGAAGGGGAAGGAAGTCGTCATCAGAGGGGATCCGATATTATCTAAGTCCTTGGTCAGTGCCAAGTCAATCAGCAAGGGCCTTAGGGAGGGTGATCTTGTAGGGTGGCTACAAAGGGCTGAGCAAGAGGCAGAACCGACTGCTAATGTACAGGTGTTCGATTCCGAAGTCAGCAGAGTGTTGGCAGAGTTTGGAGATGTGTTTAGACTGCCCCAGTCTCTACCCCCCGAAAGAGGAAGGGAGCACCAGATTCACTTGATTCCAGGAGAGGGTCCAGTTAGGGTGCGTCCTTACAAGTACCCCCATTTTCAAAAACAGGAGATTGAGAAATTGGTGAAGGAGATGCTAGATTCGGGGTTAATCCAAAATAGCACCTCCCCTTACGCGAGTCCGGTTCTACTAGTCAGGAAGAAGGATGGGGGATGGCGGTTTTGTGTGGATTACCGAGCACTGAATAAGGTAACCATAGGTGACAAGTTCCCTATCCCCATAATTGAAGAGCTGCTGGATGAGTTGAATGGAGCAACCATTTTTTCCAAGATAGATTTAAAGTCCGGCTACCATCAAATAAGAATGAAGGAGGAGGACATTGAGAAGACAGCCTTTCGGACCCACGAGGGACATTACGAGTTTGTTGTAATGCCCTTCGGATTAACAAACGCGCCGGCTACATTCCAAGCATTAATGAATCAGATTTTTAAACCATACCTCAGGAAGTTTATCCTAGTTTTCTTCGACGATATATTAATTTACAGCAAAAGCAAGGAGGAACACCTGACGCACCTCAAGGTAACTTTAAGCATCCTAAGGGATCAATACCTTTATGCTAACTTTAAGAAGTGTGTGTTTGGGCAGCATAAGTTGGAGTATTTGGGGCACATTGTCTCTCAGCAAGGAGTAGCAGCAGATCAATCCAAAGTTGAAGCCATGCTCAGGTGGCCAAAACCACTCACGTTAAAGGAACTTAGAGGATTCCTGGGGCTGACTGGCTATTATAGGAAGTTTGTCAAGGGATATAGTCATATAGCAGGACCATTGACCAATTTGCTCAAGAAGAACAATTTCCAGTGGACCACTGAAGCAGAGCAGGCCTTCAATGACCTGAAGCAGGCTATGACCACTCTTCCTGTACTGGCTATGCCTGATTTCAACCTACCCTTCGTAATAGAGACGGATGCTTCAGCTGTTGGGGTAGGAGCTGTGTTGATGCAAAACCAGAGACCTATTGCCTATTATAGCCAAGCATTATCAGCAGCAAGGAAGGGACAATCCGCATATGAAAGGGAACTTATGGCCATTGTGTTGGCTGTCAAAAAATGGAGATCTTACCTTTTGGGTCACAGATTTGTTATCCGTACTGATCAAAGACCCTTGAAATTCTTGCTGGAACAGAGAGAAATCCACCCTGACTATCAAAGATGGATCACCAAGCTGTTAGGGTTCGAGTTCACTATTGAATACAAACCAGGGAGAGAGAATAAGGCAGCAGATGCTCTCTCAAGGGTGCAGATCCAAGGAGAGTTGCAGACCATAATAACATATAAGATTATCGACATGGAGGAAATTCTAAAGGAAATAGAAGGGGACAGCAAACTGAAGGAGATAAGGGAGGCTGTAAGCAATGATCCTGGATTCAGACCTCCCTACACGGTTCAACAAGGAATACTCTATTTCAAAGACAGGTTAGTAATCTCCAGCTCTTCAGTTTTTATAGCTAAAATCTTGAAGGAAGGTCATGAAAGTCACTTGGGAGGACATGGGGGACCATTAAAGACTTATAAACGAATCTCTAAGGAGTTGTATTGGGAAGGAATGAAGAAAGACATCTATAGGTTTGTGGCTACTTGCTTAGTATGCCAACAGAATAAATACCTAACCTTGTCCCCAGCAGGATTACTGCAGCCCTTGGAGATACCTAATCATGTTTGGGACGAATTAACAATGGATTTTATAGAAGGTTTGCCTAAGTCCCTGGGGTATACATCTATATTGGTGGTAGTAGATAGGCTTAGTAAATATGCTCATTTCCTACCACTTAAGCATCCATATACGGCCCAAACCATAGCTGAGGTGTTCATCAAGGAGATTGTGAAACTGCATGGGTTTCCTAGGACTGTGATTTCTGATAGAGATAAGGTGTTCATGAGTAAATTTTGGGGAGAATTATTTAAGATGCATGGAACAACCCTGAAATTTAGTTCCTCTTATCATCCTCAAACGGATGGTGCTACTGAAGTGGTAAATCGATCGGTGGAAGCTTACTTGAGGTGCATGGCAGGAGATATTCCAAAACAGTGGGCTAAATGGATAGGGTGGGCAGAATATTGCTATAACACCTCCTATCATGTGTCTCTTCGCACTACTCCTTTTAAGGTTCTTTATGGTAGGGATCCTCCTCCTATTTTCCAATTGGGGGCGCGCGTATCCAAAGTGGCATCAATAGATGTGTTAATACAGCAAAGGGATCACTACCTAGGAAAAATTAAACAACATTTGGCAAAGGCTCAAGGTGATATGAGAAGGGGAGCTGATAAACATAGAAGGGACGTGCATTTTAATGTGGGAGACAAGGTTTGGCTAAAACTAGCTCCTTACCGACAACTTACTGTGATGAGAAGGGTGAATGAAAAGCTGGCCCCTAGATACTTTGGTCCATTCAAAGTGTTAAGAAGGATTGGGGAGGTGGCATACGAACTTCAACTTCCAGAAGCAGCTAAGATCCATCCCATTTTTCATGTATCTCAGCTAAGAGCAGTAGTGGGAGAGGATACGGATCAGCTAGTTTTACCTGACAAATGGGTTGAAGATAGTGAGACAACAGTGCAGCCAGAAGAGGTCCTAGCAATCAGACCAAAGGGAGGAACCAAGGGTCTCGAAGTGTTGATCAAGTGGAAGGGCTTGACAGCATCTGAAGCTACTTGGGAGCTATTTGATGAAATAGTGGAATTATTTCCGGATTTCCACCTTGAGGATAAGGTGCAACTTATGGGGGGGGAGTAATGTTAGGCCTCCAATTATGCACGTATATTCCAGAAGAGCTAAGCAAGGGGTAGCTGAGTAATAGACTATTTTTTTCTGTTAGCCAGCTGCATGTGATAGGAGGGGAGGGGTGAGTTAGTTAGAATAATGACGTAGGCAACAGAGGGAATATAGAATGTAATGATGGGTGAGGAAAAAGGCATTCTTTGTCTTAAGTGAAATCTGGTGAGCCTAAGGCTAGGAGAGAGCAGACCTCTCGAATTGTCTGCTATTGTTAGTATCTTGATACGTTTTTCTTTCAGTCTTCAATAATATTCCAGCGCAACATCTCTTAGATTTGAGAGTTCTATCAGTATGATCTTTATTCCAATTAATATAATATAGGATGAAGGGATCATCAAAACTTTAGCTGTGGAAATCAAAGAGGGCAACAAATATATCAACCTCACAATTTTAATAGAGAACCTACAACCTCAAGCCTCTACATATGCTCAACATCAATCTTCAAATTTAGGTATTTCTTTAGATGAAATTGTTAAGGTACTTGCTACTAATATACAACAATTTCAACAGAAAACAAGGGCAAGCTTTCAAAACTTAGAAAATCAAGTCACTCAATTAGCCATCTCTGTAAGTAAATTAGAAGCACAAGCATCAGAAAAATAACCTTCCCAAACGGTGGTGAATTCGAAAGAGAGAATGCGTGTAACGACTTTGAGAAGCGATAAGGAAAGTCAATCTAAAACTTCTTTATCAATGGAGGTAGAAAAGCACAATGATACATAAAAGAAGAAAGAACTTCCAACTCAAGAATCAATAATGCTGTGGGGGTTAAGGTAATTATCCATTTCAAAAAACACAATCATATATGTAACCATATACTATGCAAAATGATAGTAGAAAAACACATGTGCACAAATCTTGCATCTTAGTGAAATTTTATGAGGATGCTGTTGTTGAAGAGAGAAAAACAATATAAATCTACCAACTGATCATGATGATGTATCATTCTTCTTTTTACACTGTAACTTCTTGCTACTTTACATCAGGTTATGTTCTTGTTTTGATACATTAGGAAACAATATCATCGTCAGCTAACTTGAAGGTTGAAGTATTACTGTATTCCTTTTTCCTATCTATTGCAGATGATATACATAAATGAATGGGATGAAGAATGGTGTTCTTCACTTCCTGCTGATATGTCATGATCTCAGAAAAGCCAATGCCGTTTTCTTGGAACTTTTGTGGGAACATCTGCAGATGCATAATAGTTAGTCAATGAGCTTAATTGGTTGGCCAGTGCAAAAATATTCCCAGTACGAAGCATAAGTGATCCGGTTGCTTTAGATTTGTTCAGTACCTTCAATGGCATACAATGAATTGTAATGAACTTCACTCCAGAAACTAAGCCAAACCTCTAGAAATGCAAAACCAATCAGTTAGCGGAAAACGATACATGATATCAACTTACAAATAGATATAAGGAGACTAACTTCCTAAATGCGAATGGTTTCAACATGTCAAAGATGGATTGTAGTGGAGCGATGACAGCATTCTACCTATGACACACCTCTCCCTTTAATGAAGAAATATTTGGGGTTTTCAATACTTTGTCGCATATGTGTCTACTCGCCAAGTGACTCTGGACGACATTTCTACAGTGTAACTAAATATAATTGCCTAATTCCATGGCAGAACTTCAGATGTAACTTACATGCTCACACCTCAACTCTCATCTTGAAGTAAAAGAAAGATGGAACATATTAGTAGTCTTGCCTGTGTTTCCTACTTTCCTCTAACCTGCCATTCTAGCTACCAGAACTACATGAAGGGCTGAAGTTCCTACTCCTCCAATACTTATTGAAACAAATTTACCCAAAAAAAAAAAAACTTACTATACAAACTTACTATACAACATGGCAAGAAATAGGAACTACCTCTGACAGGATTCCTGTTCTTGGGCATAATCTCGATGTAGCATGTGTCGCGAAAAGACGTGACCACACAAATTTTGATTTCAAACTGCAAAGAGAGCTTGTAGAAAGTCATAGATCATTCATAATTGAATTCAAAAGTGTTGTCAAAATTTATTGTATCCAGAATATGTCTGTTCTGTTCCCAAAATAAGAAGTCAAAATTTTCAATTAGAGCAACATATGAGAAAGTACATGATTGACAAGATAAGCTGCATCAAAGCAAGCCAAGTTCATCAAATTGCTTAGAGAAACTTAGAACATCATTGAACTACTAAAAAGGCTGGGGATGCATGAGATTTGACAATTTTTTATTTATGATAGACAGGTAAGGGCTATTAAGGCACAAGGATTTGGAGGTCCAACAAGTTTCTGATGACACTAGGCTGATCGGAATCATAAAGTCACGATGCAACAACAGTTTCATTCCTAGGAAGAGGAAAACCAGGCTAGGCTAATCTGTTATAGCTAGGTTTATTTCTTACATAATCACAGTGGCCAACTTAACACTAAGTTCCAGAAATGAATCTGTAGAATCAGAGAGATCGTAAAGTACTTACTCGATCTGCTGCTGCTTGTAGAGTGACGTGATCGCCCCATTCCCCTGATCTAGTAGCATACGACATTCATGCATGAAAAGAATCAACATTTAGTTCCATATTGCTGAAACATGCCATCTAACTTTTTTAAGGAGGAAACTAATAGGCGTCATCACAGTGATCTAACTTTTTCATCTGCTTCAGGTAACTGTTGTACTTCATTGGTACATAACTTTCGTAAGATTTTCTGAAATGCTTTAGCTGAAAAAAGAAAGATTAACAAATTATTGGAATGACAAGGACAAAATGATAACAAACCAATAAAAACAAGAAAAAGAACATATCTTCCTAAAGAGAATTACTAAACAATGCTTATATTTCCACAAAAATATAAAAAGTCATTGTTAACCCAAAATATACATTTTAAATCACTATTCAAGAAGTAACCCATTTCTATTCAAGTCAATGTTTCAAGCCCTATCAAACCTTACTGGGTAGGAAACCACAGTTATCCTAGAACAGAGGGGTTGAACAGTGGATGCATTAGTAGGGATGTACAATATGTACCTGCTTTACCACTTGTTTCCTCATGTGTTTATGGTGTTTCGGATTCCGAAACAACTGGTCTGACAATGCTTGAAACTGTAAAATTTAAGGTAAAGCAGTAGTTTGAAAAGCAGAAATTGCTATGGACTAAGCTACTAAGATCCCTTTAAAAAGTTAGGTCTAAGCATGAGCAGCTATGAATATGGAATGCAATTTCACACCTGACAATTTCCATCACCTGCAGTTTGTAATTCTGCCAAACCATATGCAGCCAACCTGAACAAAAATAGATTAGTTTAAGAAAGACGATACATGATTTGCATGTATAGTTTCTGCCAAATGACACAGATCAGGTAGTAAAATCTACCCCGTATTGAACAAATATGTCAACCAGGGAGTATCTGATGTCTACATATGGAATCTACTCTACGATTCTATTCAAAGGATGCCACACAGAGAAATATATTTGGTGAATCTCATGGCAGAAAGTGAAACACGAGGATGAATCGTAAAGTAAAGGCTTAAGAGACAAATCATAGTAGCATAAACAGTCTATTAACTAAAGACGATAATCAAAGTAAATAGCATTGAGGCTTGAGTTGCAACCTTTCAGACAGCCGTTCATGGTCTAAGGTTGCGTCATTCACATCAGGTATCTCATGGTTAACACGTGGTGCGTGCTGCAAAAAGAAGGAATCAATAAGAATTTGTTGCCTAAATGGCCATTCACAATGATGTCATCATTTTGAAGCACAAATGCCAACGATCATAAGAGATTCACTCTGCCCCTAACTAGCCAGTCAACCATGTAACACAAGTGCTGCAAGATATCCAGCTGATAAATAGTGCTGTTACACACTTAATTGAGGCACAAACAAAGTTGCATACTGTTACAATGCGAAAGTTGTATGCACAACACAATAAAAAAGGATAGATAACAAAGCCCAAAATAAGGATCACACCAGTAATCCCTTCACTCTGTCAAGGAACTACCTTTTCATGAATGATGGGCTTGTACAGTACCAACTAGAATAAGAATGTTTGATTGTTACTTGGAGAAACCTAGTCTTTAACCATAAAAGCTACACAAAGTAACTGCTTCCCTAATTTACACATGTATGAAGAAGGTGTGCTTTTTCAATAAAGAAGGGAGAGTAATGATTTCTTGAACTGGCTGTCAAACAAATCCTATAAAACAAGTGGAAAAAATGCTCCATGTCAAGAGAATTCATTAAAAATTTAGCATTCACAGTGAGTAAAATGCCATGTACATAATTGAGGAGAATTCAGCACTTTGACAAAAGGGCCTACCGGTATAGAATCCAAATGAGAGAGCCTGCTCCCAAGTTTTTTAACAACTTGAGATTTTTCTTCTTCTGTTATTGTTAAGATGCTGGCAATGGTTTGATCATCCTCTGTATCAGGAAAGCTGCCACTCAAACTTGAGGTGGAACTTGCGCTTGCATTGCTGTTGCTTTGAGTCATACTACATTGTTACAGCATTTATAGCAATTAAGTCACTTGTACAAGTGACTTCAGAACATCCACACAGGTCAGGGATCAAACTAATTCGGATAAATGGATTACAGCGCACAATGATATGAAGTTGCAAATTAGAAGATAATGCACATTAAACAACAGATAAATTTTAACCTAGAACATAGCTCGTCAATTATGCCGATTACTAATTAATCAGATAAACAAATATTGTACATTAAAAACAAAAAGTTGTCAGCAACAAAAGGAGCACAGCAGAAAGCTTAGCCTAAATCCACACAAAAAAAACAGATAAAACAGAATTCAAAGACTTCGCACCCACCCCCTCCACAAAGAAAGAACAAAAACCAAAAATGCCTTAAATTTCTCAGTGGTCATGAAATGCATATAGCTAAGTGAAGACGTTAATCAGATGTATAGGGTTCAGTAATCATTGTGTACTGTATTGTTTACTTTCATATTCTGTCCCAATTTCATAGGAACAAAATGGAGTACAAACAACCAAAAATGTAAAATACAGTTTAGCTGGACAGGAACATACAAAAAAGACAATAACGAGTGGATGATTGATAAGAACCATTTCACATCTTGACGCAAACCAGGACCTAGTACTCCAAGATTGATTAGGAAACAACCAATTCCTATCCACTTGCATGGTAACAAATTTTTTTTAAAAAAAGAACATTCAAAGCATGAAAACCATCGAATATCCAATTGAGCTATAAACGTCCCATTCTATATCTAAACCCGCAAACTATCTCCTGAATCGAACCTAATATCGACAAAGAAGCAATTGAACTATTCCTTTCCTATATTTCCTGTTATTTTCTTAGCATCCAAGCAAAGCATAAGATAAAATACATAGATCAGCAGCAATAAAAAAAAAGGCAAAAGACATAAAACAAGCCCAAGAAAAAACTTAAAGTCAAGTTTGGAGTCAATGATTAAGAATACCCAGACTTACAGTTTAGATTCTAATAGGAACGTCAAAAACAAAACGTTAGAGAATCCCAGTGGAGCAAACAAGGAAAGGGAAGAAGTGCATATCTTTGATCAGGATAAAAACGAATACAAGACTTCAAGAGAATAAGTGAAAGAATAGAAACAAGGTACACCAGATGAGAGCTGAAGAGGAAGAGAACAACTTGTGGAGACTAAGCTCGTTGGTGGTTGAGGCTTGATAACTGGTGAGTCTTCAGTTAAGGATCGGACATGAGGAGCTTCTTGTTTTGTCTTGGATAGACAAGGCATGAAGTGTCTGCTTCACTGATCCAAGTAAGGCATAAAGCGATAGTCGGTTTGTACTTTGTACAGTTAGCCTTTCGGTTTAAGATACTTTCAATAATTGTTATCTTTATATA
>JAOTIZ010000058.1:123430-135923 GCA_027123425.1 Erythroxylum panamense
ATTATTTATCAATATTCAATACCCAAATATTAAAAATTAATGACCATTTAACAAATATTAAAAATGTGTCAATTAATGATTGTCAATTTTAATTATCAATTTAACAATTTTACATTTAATTATTAATTTCACAATTGATCAATTGATTGTCAATTTTACAATTTGATTTAAAAGTTGTTTTGATTTTAATAATCAAACTCAATTTCAATTGCACACACTCAAATAGTCAAATTCAATCTCATTCACAATAATTCAACAATTGAATTTTAATTTCATAAATCTACTAAAATACTACATCACAATCACAATTCACCATTCCAAACTTAATTTGCAATCAGACCAATAATGATCAATCACCAATCAATTTCAATTTAACACAATCGGTTGAAGTTCAACTTCCCCAAGTCAAAATCACAAAAGTCACAAAATTTATTTTCAATTTCAATATCATCGGTTCAACACTTCAACTTCAACTTCAATCAAACCTTCCCTTCACGTCTTCAACAACCGAAATCAGCTTCAACTCCTTCAAGCCTTCAACTGTTCAACATTCAAACAAATTCAATTTTTTTTCCTCATTCCAGCCGAAACAACCCAGATCTACGATTTTCCATCATCCAACAACAAGTCAACAACACAATCACAGGCACAATCAACTTCAAATTTCCATGAAACATGAAAAACAAAATAAAAAACATACACCCAAAAGCCAAAACAATCGGGTCTTCGGTGAGGTTGACGGCGACGGCGAGGAGGCGAGGAGGAGACGGCGACAGCGAGGAGGAGACGGCGAGGCGAGAGAGAATCCAGAAGCGCCGACGAGGAGAGGAAGGCTGACCTGAGGGGAGGCGACGGCGAGGACAGCAGCGGCGATGTGAGGAGAGGTCCGAGAGGAAGGAGAAACCGAAGGAGATTCGAGGAGGCGAGCGCGAGACGGGATTCGAGGAGGGAGGAGGAGGACGGCAGCGGCGACACGGCGGCGAGGAGGGAGGACGGCAGCGGCGATGTGAGGAGAGGAAGGAGAAAACCAGATCTAGATCTGGAAGGTCGGGGTCGGGGTCGGGGTAGATAAAATTAGGTAAACTTTTTTTTTTTCAATTTAGTCCCTCAAATTTTTTTTTTTTACGGATTGGTCCCGGTATTGCGGTACCGGCCGGTACCGACCGAAATCGGCCGGTACTGGCCGGTATTTGAATCCGGAATCATTTACGCCGTTCCGGTACCGGTACCGGCCGGAACGGTACGATATCCATATCTTTGCTTAAAACTGTCTCATTGTCATTCCCTAAAATGGAAGGACTTAAAGAGAAATATAAGTAAGCCTATAAAAATTAGGGGTGGAGGACCAACCTAGCCACTAATCAAAATTAAGGTTGGTAAAAAAATCCCGACTCAATTCGAGTTGAAATTTGATTTGAAGTTTGAAATTTTTATATAAAACAAAATCGGTTTAGATTAAATAATAACAATTTTATTTTTAATTAAATTAGATCATACCATATCTAAGCAATAGATTAATCCCATTCAATCGACTCATTAACATCCCTAAAATGAAAGGATATAATTAAAAAAAGAGTAAGCCTATAAAATATGTTTTAAGTAATAATTTATAAACATTTTAATAAATTTACCTAAAAATTTTAAAGGAAATAATTATCCTTTTAATTTATATTAATTAAAGTAATGTGGACGACTCAACTAGATACCGATCAAAACTACGGGTGGCAAAAAAATACTCGGTGCAATCCGGTCCGACTTGGCCTAATTCAAACAATTTGAATTGAACGGGCTTCAATCATATATAATTTATGATTTTGAGCTTCAAATTTAAAATTTTAATATAAACTAATATTTTTAAAATTTTAAAAAATAAATTTAGTCGAGTTTGATCGAGCTTGAAACCTCGGGTTCAATTGAGATTTAAGCCGAGCTTGGGATAGAAAATGAAAATTTGAGGCAAGGTCGACCCAATTGGACCCGTTGCTAACTCCTTATCCCCTATGCCAAGACGAATTTTGATGCTTACCCAAAATAGAATCCTATGTGTATAACATAAGATCACAAACCTAACTCCCATTAATCATTGGTCTTTTATTAAATTTATAATATCAATAATTTTTAAATTAAATCATTATAATCCCAAATTAAACGGACTCAACGACACGCCTAAACGGAGGGAAAGAATACCAAAAACGACAACCGATCTCAATTCCTTCTTTATAAACTGAAGAAAAGTTTCGCAACTTTTACCTGAATTTTCCCTCACTTTCTCGCTGTCCAAACGGACCAACTGACACAGCTCTGCACATACATCTCTCGTCCTTCTCTGCAAGATTTGTCCCTTGCGCTCGAAATCTCCTTCCTCAGCGAATCTCTCTCGCCCACGTACCTTTTTTTCTCTTTCGATAATGATTCAAAGCTTAGTTGCTCAGCCCACTATCAACTGTGATTCATCTTCTACCCCTAACAATCCTGCCTCCCCCATGAAGACAAAGCGCGGCGACAGAGACGGAGATTCCGACGACCCTGCTTCTAAACGTCCAAACTTCTCCGCCGAAGCCTCCGTCTCTGGTGAGAAAACCGCCGCCGAGGGAGACTCCACCACGGTCGTTGAAGGAGGCGAGTCCACTGGCCTGAGACTTCTCGGCCTTCTCCTACAATGCGCGGAGTGCGTCGCCATGGACAATCTCGACGACGCCAACTGTCTGCTCCCGCAGATTTCAGAGCTCTCCTCTCCGTTCGGTTCCTCGCCGGAGCGAGTCGGGGCGTACTTCGCTCACGCGCTGCAGTCGCGAGTGGTAAGCTCATGGTTACGTACCTACTCTCCTCTAACCTCCAAAGCTTTGACCATAACGCAGTCGCAGAAAATCTTCAACGCTTTGCAATCATACAACTCGATTAGCCCGTCAATCAAGTTCTCTCACTTCACTGCTAATCAAGCCATTTTCCAAGCACTGGACGGAGAGGATCGTGTCCACGTCATCGATCTCGATATAATGCAAGGCCTCCAGTGGCCAGGATTGTTCCACATCCTCGCTTCCCGGACTAAAAAAATCCGATCCGTTAGAATCACCGGGTTCGGGTCCTCCTCCGAGTTGCTGGAGTCAACCGGAAGGAGACTCGCCGATTTCGCAAGCTCACTCGGTCTGCCGTTTGAGTTCTTACCACTGGAGGGCAAAATCGGAAATTTGACAGACCTGAGTCAACTCGGTATTAGACCCAGAGAAGCTATAGTGGTGCACTGGATGCATCATTGTTTATATGATATCACGGGGAGCGATTTGGGGACGTTGAGATTATTGACCCTGTTGAGGCCGAAACTGATCACGACCGTCGAACAAGATCTTAGCCACGGCGGTAGTTTCTTGGCGCGGTTTGTTGAGGCATTGCATTACTACAGTGCGTTGTTTGATGCTTTAGGGGACGGCTTGGGTTTGGACAATGTGGAGAGGCATACGGTGGAGCAGCAGTTGTTTGGTTGTGAGATCAGGAACATCGTGGCCGTTGGTGGGCCCAAGAGGACGGGTGAGGTAAAGGTGGAGAGATGGGGCGATGAGCTTAGACGGGTCGGGTTCCAACCCGTGTCGCTGGCAGGTAGCCCGGCAGCCCAAGCAAGCCTGCTCTTGGGAATGTTTCCATGGAAAGGGTATACCTTGGTGGAGGAAAATGGATGCTTGAAATTGGGTTGGAAGGACTTGTCTTTGTTGACTGCCTCTGCTTGGCAGCCGTCCGATTGAATTACTTTTGCGTTTGATGATCATTGATTCTTACTTAGTTGTCAATTCTTTTTGCAGGGGAAATTTTACTTTTAGTTTTTGCCAATTGATGAAATTTTTGATAAAGGGGACAGGAAGAAAGTGTAAATGTTCATATCTTCTAGTACAAGAACTGGTATGATTCTGATTCCCCGGTTGGGGATTTTGCATGGAAGTTAGGAGCAGAAGCAGATCAGTAGAAACAGAGACTGTGCGTATGTGTGTGTGTGGGTTTCAGTGCACTGTATAATTAGACTAAACAATAATTGTACAAGTGGATCAGTGGAAGTGGGCATTATTTGTTTAGCATTGGGAGGGAGAAGAAAACAAAAACTGAACAAAAAGAAGTTCGTTGTTTAGCTTCTTGATATGTACATGCAAGTCCCTGAGGTGCGTAGGGGACCAACCGTAGTAGGGTCCCTGTTGTTGATATCTCATCTAATGCAACTACCAGGTAAGAATGGACTTGTACTTGGATTATTCTATTCCTGTTTATTCCAATGTGTACTCTTCATAATGACTGTGTTGGATCGGAAATAGAAAGTTGCGTATCACTTGATCCTCTTAAGATTTCGCGTTTTAAGATGGATTCTACATAGATGTTGTGGTTGATGTAATAACTTTGTGTTAAAGACTGGAATTTGGGGTTTCACATAAGATGTGTTTATGTTAGTGCTGATTCTCAATATTTTAATGTGATCATGACAATGTTGTGTTTATGTTAGTGCTGATTCACAAAATTTTAATGTGATCATGACAATGTTGTTTTCATTTTAGCTGTTAAAAATATAGAAAGAACAAAGAAGAAGAAGAAGAGGAAGAAAGATGGAGGTAAAAGAAACGCCGTAAACGACAAGTAGCACAGCTAATAAGGTTCCAAATGCCAAACAAGTGAGTCCACAGTTTTTGTAGCACTTGAAAGCTTTCCTTGTGATTGTGATGTGCTGTAGCCTGTAGGACATTCATCACAATTTGTAAATTATGTGTTATGGTTACCTTTTTATTATTTAACTAATTTGGATATTTTTTTATTTGATTTTAACTTAATTAAAATCAACATTGTTTTAATTATTAGCACTTTTTATTTTTTGGGGTGTCGATACTTATTGAATAATTTAAATTTTAATTAAAAAATTATTAAATAAAAATTAAATTAAATTATTTTAATTTATAAGAACTTATTAATTTAATAAAATTGATCAATCAATTAGTAAATTAGTTAGTTTTTAACAACGATATTTATTAAAATAAATCGACCCAAAAAATTATAACCTGAATTACAAATTAGTCGATACCTTACTAGAAATTGGAGTTGTTCTATTGGATATGTTCTTCGTGAAGGTAATTTTGTAGCAGATTGTCTGGCTAAATTGAGTCATAGCATTTCTACTAAATTTTAAATTTGGGGCGATATTTTTGAAGCCCTCTCTTTAATTATATGAGTTTATGCTTGTGATATTTCTTTTATGAGGTAGTTTTGATTTTTTTAGTTGTAACAAAAAAAAATGCTTGTCATTGAACACAAAACTGTCTTTAATGTCACAAAAATAATGGTATATCTCTTTAGGTGTACAAGAAAGGGAAGATCCTAAGTAACCTTAACGATGGTGTCAAAACTTTAACATTGTTGTTTAAGAAACAACAATTTTGTACTCTTGGATCTTGTCTTCAAGCTAGGGCTGTAATTTTTATGTACCATAGAGATTATTACACTATTTTAAGATGTATATTTAAAATAATAATTACAAACTCATTTATTATTGAGAAAAAAATAAAGTATGAAAGAAGTTTTAAGAATTCGGTTTGATATTTTAATATGGTCTATAGTTAACAAAAATAACTCGCATTAATCAAATTACGAATTGAATTTGAATCTAAATGTCCCGACTGAATTAGTTAAAATAATTTTTATTAAAATTAATTCAAATAATTTTATTAAATTTAAATAAAATAATATTATTAAATACAAACTTTCATTATTAAAAATAAGTATAAAATAAAATTTGAGAATTGAGTTTGACATTTTGTCCCAATTTAAAATTAATAAAATAACTCGAATTAATTAACTTTCGAATTAAGTTTAGAACTAAAATAATTCGAATAAATTAATTAAATATATTGTTTTTAATAAATATAAATAAAATAAAGTAATTTTATTTAATTGTGTTCTGACCGAATACATTGTTGTCAATTATTGATACAAATTATATATTTTTTAAGAACGGAGGCACCTGCAGTCGTTAACTTTTAGATGTGTACTAGATAAATCTTTAGATTGACGCATTAACCTACAAATCATGCCAATTTGATGCTCCGTAATAAGTAAGTATTGTATGACAAGTTAGATTAAGTTGGGTCGGACCGAAACATTTAATCAATCAACTTCAATCTACTAAATTTCCTGATTTGGTTTAACGTTTCCCTAATTTTTCCTGGAGGTCCAAGTGGTACCATAAAAAATGGCTAGACAATGGACCCTCCTATTATCAATCATTCAAAAGTGTTCCAACTTTTCAGGACATAGTACAGTTTCTGGATAATCAATGTCACAAAAAACGAGCCTGTAAAATTTCTCCGACATGTACAAATGCATGGAGACTAGAGATGGGAGTAAGGATTGAGCAGACATGACAATAGATCAGGTCGAACTCTACCAGGTTTGAACCAGATTTAGATTTATTTTTTTTTTAACAAGACATATTACATGCTAGGTCGAGGGTGCCTGACCCCCGACACATCCTCTTCTAGGAGAGGTAGGCAGCCCCTCGGAGGGTGCTGAAAACTAGTGAATCCTAGGGGAAATTGTCGAGCTTGAGTACAATCAGACTTGGGAAGCTTGAAGCTCCCATCGGACCCTATTAAATTTATTTTTAAAGATTTAGTCTTGAACTTCTTTCATATACAAAATAATGTCACTTTTAATTAATTTTAGACCTACGAAACTCAAATCAAATTCAACTCTGGACCAAATATAAAGCCTGAGCTCAACTTGAATTGTGATCATCCTTAAACTGAAAAGGCACTTGAATTAGCAAGAGAAGCTGATGTAGTAGTTACTCAAAAAACACTTGACACAAACTTTCATGAATCCAACATTTTTGGCTATGCATTGAAGTGAGGGACAGGTGGAAAAACAAATTCCCTGACCAAACACTAAAGAACTAAGCTTGACTGGTATACAAACCCAGATTCCAGTATTCTGTGTATAAGCTTGCATGTAAACAAGAGAATAAAGGAAAACTCAAAAAACCACAACCCAATGATCAGTACCTCTTCCCAAGAATTACACCAACAATGACAGACACCAAAGCCACTCCCAAGATGAACTTAATTGTCATGGCATGTGAAGTCTCTGCAGTTTGAACCTGAGAAGTTTGAGAAGATTCAGCTTCTAACTTTTTCTTGCTCTTTCTTTTGGTTGGAGTAGAAATGGTTGATCCAATGTCTCTGGATTTGATCTCCATTCCATCCTTGTGCTCCGCGGTATTAGCTGATTTAGCATCAGCAAGCTGCAGTTTCTGTTCAAGCTCCTTCACCTGCTTGTGCAGAAGCATGACTTCTCTGTTTTTAGCTTCAAGTTCTTGAAGAGATTTCTTCAGGGCTGCTTCTCTTTCCAACTCTTTCTCAGAATTTGATTCCTAAAAGTTTGGAAATGAAAGGAAATTTCTTAATCAAATCCTGTTGAAATATCATATAGCTTCATTTTAGAGTTCACCATACCTCGTCTTTATTAGCTCTCAACAGTTGTTCCTCAAGTTCCTTGAGATGGGTTTGCAAGGATGACTTCTCAGCAGCCTCTGCCATGAGGCTCTCGCATTCAATTCTCAATGTGTTTTCATTTTCCTTCTGTTCTTTCAATTGTTCTTCAAGCTGGCTTATAACTGATTGAAGCTCCTTCTTTGCATTTTGAGATGTTTCATTGAGTAGGTTGTTCTCATCCAAAACTGCAGATATCTGCAGAATCACATTTTATTGCATCAGACGACCATAAAACAAAAGGTTAGTTTTTACGATACTATTGAAGGAAACAAAAAGATTGATACAAACCTGAGACTGCAGTTTGAGCCCTTCATCTGTAAGCTGCTTTGATATGTCTTCTATGGCCTTCTTTGAAGTTTGAAGCTGTTCATCTGCTTCACCTTTCTCACGAAGAACTGTGGAGAGTTTTGCTTCTAGATCACATAGTTTCGATTCATTTGAAGTTTGTTCCTGAGTGAGCTTCAAATTTTCCTCAGCTAGACCTCTGCTCTCCTTTTCAAAGTGACTAGATTTCTTTTGCAATTCTTGTTCATACAACTTTATTTGGCTCTCAAGTGCATCTAGTTTCTCATTCAAATCTTTTGTTTCTTCATCTCTCTGAGCGAGTCTCTGAATCGTCTCTTGCAACTGTGCTTCCAATTGCTTCTTCTGAGCCTCAGTTGCAGAATGAAGTTCCAAGGCTCTAGAGTGCTCATCTGTTATTTCTTTAATTGAGTTCACATGACAGGCAACCTGGTGAGCAGTGTTTTCCTTTTCGGAAATGGCAGAATTTAGCATTTCTTGAAGTTCATCGATCTTAATTCTAAGCTGATTGTTCGTCTCAAGCAAGATTTCGTTCTCTGCAGACGAGATAGAAACCTTATTTTCAGTTTCCAAAATCTGACTTTTTAGCTCTTCATTAGATGTTTCTAAAGAAGCAATTTTCATGAATGACAAATCCAGCTCTTCCTTCAGTGAAGTTAATTTCCCAGCTGCTTCAGCCAGTTGTTCTTCATACGACTTTACCTGGTCTTCAAGAATCTTCAGTTTCTCAGCCAAGGATTTTGCCTCAACATCCTTGTTATTGAAGTTCTCTGTGACTTCTCGAAGCTTGATATCGGAATCTCTTGTTAAGGATTCATGTAATGTTTCAAGCTCCGATTTTCTTGCAGTGGTATGCTCTAACATTATCTCTTGTTCTTTAAGCTGTTCCTCAGCCACCATGAGCTTCAACAGCACATCACTTTCCCTCACTTCAACAACCTTCAGACTGTTTTCAACTAACTCTAACTTCTCCTGCACAACAGTTAGTTCATTCCTCAAGACTTCAACAAGATTCTCAGCTTCAGCCAGCTTTAAACTTGAATTGCTCGAGGCATCTTCTAACTTTTTCTTTTCATCAGTCACTGTGTTCAAGCTTGCAATTAACTCCCTCTCCTTATCATTGGCCACTTGCAGTGCATTTTCAAGGCCTGATGCCCTCACTTGGAAAGCCTCAAGTTCAGATGCAACTTCAGATACCTTCTCAGAGTATTTCTTGCATTCTACTTCAGCATCCAGGCATTTCCTTTCTAGTGTACTTATCTGCTCCTCAAGTTCTTGAATCCTGTATTTCTCTGCTTCAAGTAACAACTCCAACTCCTTCACCTTTTTTCCAGTATCCTCTGCTTTGGAATGAGAATTTTGGAACAAATCCTCAAGTTCCAAGCTGCGGTGATGATTCATATTTGCTCGGTTCTCATGTTCAGCACATTTATCCATTGCAATCTTCAACTCATTCTCAAACTCAGAATTGCGTAATATTGACTCGTTTAGGGAAGATTCAAGATTGCTTATCTTTTCCTTGTATTCCAACATCAGACTACTCAACTGATTCTTTTCATCCTCCACCTGTTTCAGTGCAGTATTAAGTTCAGAAGTTTTTTGGGACAATTCTTCGACCTCTCTCTCAGCATCACTGTTTTTCAGATTGACAAGATTTAACTGTTGCTCAAGCTCCACAATCCTCTGCTCTGCCACAATATAGCGAGATTCTAGTTCAGTTAGTTGAGATTGGGCCTTTTCGCCTGATTCATTTGAAACTTTCATTAAATCCTCAAGTTCTAAGTTCCTTTGGGTGGCTGTTGCGGCAGCAACTCCAGATTCATTGTGGAGGTCTTCCAGAGACTTCAACTTCTGTTCAAGCTCTGCATTGTTAGATAAAGCTTGGGACAAAAGAGTATCAACTTTGTTGAAATTCTCATCTGAAAGCTTCAACTTTTCCTCGAGTTCTTGGCACTGCTCCTTCACATGTGCTGAATTACTGGAGAGATCAGCCATAGCTGCTTCAAGAACATCTTTTTCTTTAACTATTTTGGCTAATTCCTCCTTTATAGTTGAAACTTGTGTTTCCTGGGATTTTGCACCAGCTTCAACCAGTTCCCTTGCATTGACTTCTGCCTCCAACTTCAACTTGGTGTCTTCCAACTCTGAGGTCTTGACTTGTAGATCTTCTTTAGTAGCAGCAAGTAAACTCTCAAGCACTGAGAGGTCACTCTTCACCTGAGATTCTGAAGCTTTCTTGAGGTCCAACTCCTGGTTCAATTCACTTAGAAGAGCCTCCTTTGAAGAGAGTCTTTGCTCTACATCTAGAAGTTGTGCTTTTGAAAGCGCCAACTCTTCTTTAGCTGCTGAAAGTTCAGTTGTGGTGCTCTTAAGTGCTTCTTCAACTTTTTGGTTTTCTGCAATCTTTTCATGTAGGCCCTTGACTTCCTCCCGGAGGAAAGCCATTTGATCTTCCATTTCTTTTGCACTCAGTTTTGCAACCTCAAGCAGCCTCTCAAACTCCAATGCCCTCTGCATCTCAGTTTCAACATGTGAACCACTTTCTCTATGCAATTCCTCAAATTTCTTTGCCTCACCAACAGAAACTTGTAGCTCATTTTCCAAATCTTTCATTTTTTTCCTTGAGTTCTCAAGCTCAATGCTGAGGCCTTCAAATGCTTCTTTCACCTCAACCACTTCCCTGTGCTTGGCTTCTTGAGCTTGCATAGCCTCCTGCAAGTTGTTGAGCTGTGAACTACACTTCTCTTCGCTTTCAATTATCTGCTCTTCCAATTTCTTACGACTTAATTCAAGCTCCTCATATCTTCTTCCACTTTCCTCCAGCTTCTCCTTAGCAAGCAAGATCTCATCCTTTAGCTTTGCATTCTCAGACTCGGAATGTTTTGATTCCCCTGCAACTCTTTCCAATTCAAGTTCTAGTTCCCTTATCTTCTCTTGAGATTCTAGCAGCTCTCTGTTAGAACCACTAAAGCTTCTTTCAATGGCAGATGACTTGCCATCCTCTGCAGATGTTGACTCAGCTTTGTGCAATCTGTCTTTCACTTCGAGTGATTCTTTCTCCACTTTTATGAACTCCCCATCAGCTTCATCATCTTCTTTCTTTACTTCTTTTTGTGCCTGTGCCAACTCTCCATTAGCTGCCTGTAATAATATTGTCCTAAGAATCAAAACCAGTTCTACAAATTCTTCAGAGAGATTGGTATATTAAATATCTTTTACAATTTTGATAGCTAATACAAGTTAAGTAATGGAAATTACTCCACATATCTAAAGTTGACAGCCACCTAGGTAGTAGAAATTGGAAATTATTGCAGGGATCTCTGAGAATTAGACATAAAGGAGAATTAAGATGTTTAAAGCATGAAGAAATGATCAATATGACAAACATGATCCGTAGTAGTTCAGATATCCTCCTGCAGAAAATGGCACTAGAAATGTTTACCATAGAAACTAATGATTCAACAAGACCAGGTCAGATAAAAGCAGAAATATTCAGAACTTTGATAATAAACATACATAAAATAGCATATGCACAGGGGCTACAAACGATGAACTTCCTATCTAATCAAAGAATTTACCTTGATAGGATCAGCTTTATCATCAATCTCAACCTTCACTGGTATCTCCGAACTAACAAGGGTCTCTTCCTCCATATGTATTTAGGCTGTAGCTCACAAGAATTGCCTTCTGTAATCTTCACAAGTTCACAGTTAAGTTAGAGCCACATAAGCTAAAAAATTCAAGTAATTGGAATTTGAGGCAAAAGTAAACAGGAACATACGACATGTAGAACCTTGAAGATCCGATTTGATGATACAGTGATAAATTATTGAAGATATTCAATGGCCTAGTAAAATCCTATTTATTTGGGACACCTAGTTTTAAACAAACATTTCATTGAAAGTTAACCGAGCTTACTAATCACTCTCCAATACTATATTCCCTTTAAATTATTTGCTTTTTGAGCCCAAAACAATTAAGCTAGTATCATTATATAACAAAGTAACGTCACGAAGAGAAAAACAATATAAAAAGCCAAGAGAAGTGTAGATGCTAATGTCAAGATGTCATCTTTGACGTGGTGCCAACAGAAAAGGCACTTTAACCGAGAACCCAAGTGGGCGGTAACATACCAGAATCAGATTATAAATAAACAAATTTGACTATTTAGTTGTTTAATAGGAAAGAAGTGCTTTTTTTTCATTAGATAGTATACGAGCCCCACAGTTGCATTGTAACAGCCTGTTTCTTTTGTCTTTTATATGCCGCCCCTAGAAAAAAGTGCATCCTTTACTTTTATTTTCCCAACGTAGAAAGGTGTATCCTCCCCTTTTTTTGGTTTCCCTCTTTAGTTTTAGTCTATGTTTTAAAATTCTAACCGGTTATCAAATCGGTAGCCTTATTGATTACTGATTTGATCGGTTCAACCACCGATTGAACCGGTGTGACGTAATAATTATACAATAATTATATTTAATTATATATAATATAAAAAACTTAAAAAAATTCAAAAAAAAAATTGTCGGACCAGTCGGATCGTACCGGTCCGACCGGTCAATTGACCGATTTTGACCGGTTCAGACTGGGTCAATTTATAGTCGATTTTGAAGGATCAACCGGACCGGACCACCGACCGGTCCGATCCGAATTTTAAAACATAGATGCACTACAACTTA
>JAOTIZ010000058.1:136078-153525 GCA_027123425.1 Erythroxylum panamense
AATGAAGGACATGACTAGGGTTGGGAGTTTTGGTTTGGTTCTGTCTGAAATCAAGCTTGAGTTGATCGAAATTTGGCCTCTTTAAATTTGATTTAGACTGAAAGACTCGAACTAAACCAAACTAAACAAAATAATATCACTTTAATCAATTATATTAAAAATATGTCATTTTGGTAATGATCAAGCCGTCTAACCATATGTAAGAAGAATTGGGGGGCAGATTCATAATAGGTTGGAGTAAGACGAACTAGAGGCAACTCGACCTAGCTTGACCCATTTCCCATCCTAAGCATGAAAATTACAGCACAAGGGTAACGAAATTGAGAAGTAATGGTGGGTTCTGACTAAGTCATTAGCAAGGTCATGGGGGAACTTGATCATGATTCATAGTCCACAAGTTTTATCCAAATCACATCATTACTTGTGGGGAAGTAGCACTCATTATAGGTTATACATATTCCTAAGCATAAGAAGTTAATTATGCAACTAAGAAAGACAAAACTCTAATTAACACTATCTTTATATATATAATAAAAAACTATTAAAATGAATCTAAAACTATTGAAAGCTAATATTGTAAGATCATCTCAGACTGATATAGCATGTGATGGTATCATGTGAGACCATTAACTTTGTGGGTCCTAAGAACTATTGTTTTCCTTGTTTTCTTCTCCATCTTTTGCTTTTAGTGTGTAAGTTAACATAAACCAAAGTGTGACAAGTAGAGACCTAAAAGCTAACTGCTTTCCAAAAACGTCATTTTCTTTCATTATCCATCATTGCATCTAGACCGTCCATCCACTTGGGGGAAAAAGAAAAGATGGAATGCATCCATCAAATTAAATTGCTTCAACTCTAAAAAAGACTTACTTCCAAATAAATTGGTATCGAATATAAACTAATTATATCTCTCTGATTTTGGTAATACATAACCAAAAAAAGAGAAGGCATTGTTTGAGATGGCCATATTAAAGTAGGCATCACATCCCAATCCTTATCTCCTTTTTACTCTAAATCAAACCCCTATTCACAAAGAAAATGGTCCCTACAAAACGACATATGGCATTCTCTACCCATTAGTCAAGCCTAAGCCTATGTGGTAAATCCTCATTACCTACACCATTAAAAAGATTGCTTACCACTAATCATGTATGCCAAAGTTTTAATTTTTCTAAAATTGCCTTTATTCATATATTACTACACCTTGTAATTTAATTAAATTTGTGTACAGCCCTTTACTTTTGACGATCAAGGGTCAAATCTTCTCAATTTTTAAACCATTCAAGAAGGAATAGGCATATAAAGATAACCCAAAAACGTGGTATTAAGTTAAACATTAAATGGGTTCAAATTACAAGTAAGATCATCCTCCTATAATTATTATGATCATCATAATAGGTAATAACATAGGAAAAGGGGGAAAAAAACAAAAAAAAAGACAGAGATATCTCTCTCTAGTGTCATTGATATTCTTGTACTGCAATTGCGAAAAACGAGGGGTAATTAGCCGGTTTTAAAGGCACTAGAAACGCCAAGAAAATAAAACAAAGTTTGTTTCTATAGCTGTTCAATGGCCTTTTGGTCTAAGTCGTTTTAATGGAAACTGAACATTTAGCTAAGAAACAGAGTAGAGCGGATGAAACAAGAAGTTGGCTCACATAACAATACTCAATAGTTAATAATCAATTCAAACAACAAATCTCATAAGTTATTATTGATTCCCAGAAGGATCTCATAAGTGACTTGCAAGTTTTTAATTCCTCCACCTAACCACAAAACCAAATTAATACGTGTAAGCTAAAAATAAGGTAGAAAGATTAGATTCGATTCCTTATATAGTATATTTTCTCGAAGGATTTTTTTTTATAGTAGAAAGTCATGAATCCCTGTTTTCCGCGTATTGATGATCAGCGAAGAGGTAGTGATCAAAATAAGTAGCATCTTTTGGCTTTTTTGGTTATTCTCTTATGATCGTTTCACTTTCTGTGAAAATCTCAAAGGAAAGAAAAAGATCCAACTGACCACAACTAATTAAATCGCTGATCATTTTTATGATCAGCAATCATCATCGCGAAAGGATCACTAAGATGTGATCAACCAGAGCAAAACCGAGACAGTTCATTTCTAAATCAGCAAACAAAGACAAAACAAAACAGGACAGAAGATTAGAAACCAGTTAGCGGATTGAGAAAACAGAGGAGCAAAACAGAGCAGGAGAGCTAAAGATTCAAACTTAAGACAGTACACACATCAAACAAACAAGAAAAGAAAATCCCAGAAAAGAAAAATAGAAATAAATGGATGGGATCACTTGCCAGGAAGAGATAACAAGTGGGTCTGCTTTGGTTTGCAGATGTTTGCCAGTAAGAATAAGAAAATGGAATGAAGGTTTTTGAAATGGAAGAAGAAAAAAGTTGAATTGAGAACAGAAAGAATCTGTGGAATATAAAGGTGTACAGGAGGAAGAGTGGACCCAACTTAGTTGTAGGTAGGTCCCTGCTAAGAGCAAGCCAGCCTTTCAACAATGCCGGTCTCTCATGTGCTTAACCAGGTTTCTACTCCTAGGTTTCTTTGTGTCTAACCATGGTTAAGGATGACAACGAGTTGAATACGGTCGAACTTAAGTCATTTATGTCTCAAACTTAACCCGAAACTTAATTAACATTTTTCTATCAAAATGACATTATTTTAATATTTAATTAAATCAATTATGTCTAAATAGATTATCTTAAATTTAAATTTAATTTAAAATTTGCTTTAACTCATATTTAGATTGATTCGATATCGAATTAACTTACCGTTTCTAACCATGGTCTATTTATTCATATGAATATTCCTTTTTAGAGGATACCATTCTTAGTAAAATTAGCTTTAACAATTAGGAACCCCTTTTGTTTTTTTTTTGGTTATTGTATAACTCTTTAGCTTAAACACCATTTGTTTTTCTTACATTCAAATTGCACAATGATTTCAAAAATGTGGAAATAATAACCTAATTGCTTTTAATGAAAAACAAATAATGAACAATTTCAACTTATAAAATTTTATGGCGCTATGCAAAAATGATTTACAACAATAATAACTTAGTAAAACTTATGCTAAAATGTGAGGTTTGGGAAAGGTAAGTACTTCACAGCCTTACTCTTTTAATTAATAAAAAGACTATTCAAAATGACTCGCATTTTATTGTTTAGTCCCCTTTACTTATTATTACCATTGTTGGTCTTAAATATTTAATGAGTTTCTTTTACTTAAAATTCATAAATATAATAATTACATAGCCAACTTATCTTTACTAACTAAAAGTCAAATATGCTAATATGGACGAAGAGAATATAATGAAGAAAAATAAATAATCGGTTGACTTAAAAAGACAATATGGAAATTTAAGGAGAAAAATAGGAAAAAGAAAAAAAAAGGGTTTATGTTATGTCATGGTCTAAAGTTCGGCCGCCACCAAACCCAAAAGCGCACCGACCAGACCAAACCAAACCGCCCATTCCTATACGTGCCAAGGTGACAACTTTGTCTTTTTCTTTATCTTTGATGTTGATCATGACATGACCTCTTTCCTTTTTATTTTTATTACTTGTATACCAAATCTTTTTTTTAAAGGTATAATTTATATTTTAACGATTTATAAAAAAATTAATTTAATTATATCATTATTTTTATTAAGGATGACAATTGACCAGACCATCCGGCTAGGATTGACACGACCAGATCATTGGTCGGAGTTGTCCAGGCCTAACCGAAAGGGGCAAGATAATTTTTTTAAAAAAAATTATAAATAAAGTCAGCCCAATTTTAGCCTGATCTATTATCATTTTTAATTTTATACCATTTTTTAATTAATGTTATTAAAATGATATTCATTGTACACCAAAATATTTTTATTAAGGATGACAATTGGGATTAGCTCGGCCCAAAGTTAAGGGGTAAGCTCATGTTTACCCAACCAGGTCATTGGTTGGGATTGTTAAGGCCTGATCGAAAGTGACAAGACAATTTTTTTTAAAAACTTATAAATCGAGATAGCCCAGACCTAGCCTGATCCATTAATATTCCTAATTTTTATACCATTTTTTAAATTAATGTTATTAAAATGATATTCATTCTACACCAAAATATTTTTATTAAGGATGACAATTGGGACTGACTTGGCCCAAAGTCAAGGGGTAAGCTAATGTTTACCCAACCAAGTCATTGGTCGGGATTGTTAAGGCCCGATCGAAAGTGACAAGACAATTTTTTTAAAAAACTTATAAATCAAGATAGTTCAGACGTAGTCTGATCCATTAACATTCCTAATTTTTATACCATTTTTAAAATTAATTTTATTAAAATGATATTCATTCTATACCAAAATATTTTTATTAAGGATGACAGTTGGTATTAGCTCGGCCCAAAGTCAAGGGGTAAGCTCATGTTGACCCAACCAGGTCATTGGTCGGGATTATTAAGGTTCGATCGAAAGTGACAAGACAATTTTTTTAAAAAAAATTATAAATCGAGTAAGCCCAGACTTAGCTTGATTCATTATCATTCCTAATTTTTATACCATTTTTTAAAATTATTGTTATCAAAATGATATTCAATCTACACCAAAAAAAACTTTTATTAAGATGACAATTGGGACTGGCTCGTCCCAAAGTCAAGGGGTAAGCTCATTTTTTAAAAATAGTAAATTGAACCTAACCCGACCCATCATCACCCTTAAATCTTATACCATTTTTAAATTAATTTTATTAAAATGATATTACTTAACCAAAATATTAGTCAGTACATCATATAAAAGTGGCAAATGAGATCATTGGAAAAGTTTATTTAATTTTTATTATAAAATATTAAAATAAAAATAACATTTTTAATAATTTTTAAATATTTAAAGAAATAATTTCTTAAATCTAATTAGTAGACTGCTTAATTGTGACATGAAATCAACTAAATTTATGACTTATAAATTAAAAATTGTTAAGAACTTAACTCAATTAATTGTATAAATTTATATTTATAAAATTATTTATGTTTACATTTGACTATTATTTTCTTTTAATTATTTTCAAAAAAAAATTATTGTAAATTTATCATAAACAATATTTACATTAATTAGGAATAAAACTGCTTATTTCTAGATTTCACCGGATCCTACATTTCAACGAGATTCTTGTTAGAATAATGTGGTTATTGTTTGTAGTCAATTAATTTGATAGATTCAACACATTCTAAATTGGATCAACAAAACAAAAATTCCTCATGTTAGACTAGGTAGAGAAGACGAAGATAGAACTCGAATTTGTTCCTTTTTAGTCGAAGAAAGGGATGAATGGAATGGGCCTCACGTAGTTCTAACAACTTGATGGTGGACAACGGTCAACATTTTGGAGACAATTCTTTGGTTCGTATGTATTTTCAATTAAAGTTTATTGCTATTTTCTAAGTAAGGATCTTAATTATGAATGTCAATGTCAACATCAACATCTTGAAATATCCTGAGCCACAAGTTTTAACTCCTTATCTATTCTATGCTCCATTTTCATGGCTGTCTTTAACAATCAGAACTAGCAGAAAGTGTTAAGGATCATTCATGGACCCGGGAGTGCAACTGGCGCTTCCCATACTTGGAATTGTAGCTGCTGCTGCTGTTACTTTCTATGCTGTTAGCTTCTCTGAACTTAGAGAGGTATTACATTACCATCTTTAATGTCTCTTATCTGTCTTGTGTTTGTGTTCTTTTAGTGTGATTTTTTGATTCTTTGGTCGAGTGTGTGTAGAAATCTTTTAGGGAGTTGGACGAATCAGAATATGATGATGAAGATGGAAGCTACAAATCATCTTTTAGGTCCAGGGAAAGGAGAGCAAGAAGAAAGGCCAAAAAGGAGGCCAGAAATTGATATCAAAATTCATACTCATGCCTGGTTAAACTTTGGTTTCTTTTGAATTCACTCAAAAATGGAACCTGTTATCCTTTTTAAGACAGTCACTGGATGTTGTATCAGAAAGAAACTGTTTCCAGTTTCATCAGGAATGAATCACTGGAGTTTAACATTTCCATGATCATTACAGAAATACCATGTTTTTGGCAACCCTCTTGTCTGATACATTTGTTAGATTATTAAAACATAAGGTGACGCTGAATATAAAGCAGCTAATGGAAGCTGCTGGTTACCCATTTTCATGGCTCATCCAAAGTGGATTACATAAAATGGTGTCTCTGCTTATCTATATTTCCATTATTTAAACAATTATTTGGTAACCGTGATCAAGGTCATCAATGGCGGATTGAGGCTATGAAAGATCACAAAAAACATCATTACATTTGTTAGATCATTAAAACATCATTACATTTGTTAGATCATTAAAACATCAGGTGATATGGAATATAAAGCAGCTAATGGAAGCTACTTGTTACCCATTTTCATGGCTCATCCAAAGTGGATTACATAAAATGGTATCTCTGCTTATCTATCTTTCCATTATTTAAACAATTATTTGGTAACTGAGATCAAGGTCATCAATGGCGGATTGTGGCTATGAAAGATCACAAAAAACATCATGGGCTGAAAGATCTGCAATGCTTTATTCAAGTGTCAGGATGACAAAATAGTCAATGCATCAGCTTTACATCAAAGATTTAAGAGAATTTTCTTCATTGTATTCTCTGCAGCTGTTTTGAGTTTCACTTCTGGGATTTTAGCTCTGCAACCCTCTCTTCAGTAGCCTTGAGAGCTTTCCCATATATGCTAATCAACTGCAAAAAGATAAGTAATTACTTGAATGCATTATGCTCTGCTCAATTCCATAGCTCTGAGGTATTAAATTCAGGTTATGAAGTAAAACAATTCCCCACATAGTCATCTATTCCCTGATCATCTCTCAACATCAAATTTACACCAAAAACGAGTAAAAGATATCATCTTTTTATCAGCCGTGACAAAAGCAGTATTAATGAGAAGTACCTCGTCAACTTCCTCGGGTTTGAATATGAATGGAGGAGACATCATTATGTTATCTCCAGCAACACGTACTAAGAGGCCATCCTCCTGACATTTTTGTCCAAAATATGCGCCTACTCCTGCAATATATATGGTTAACAAGGTTTATTAACAAGGAGAGATAATTCTTGAGAAAACAGAAAGCACTTTAAGAACTCCATTTTGGTCTGTTGGCTTCTGATGGGATAACTAAAAATGGATGAATGTTCTATGGGAAAACCATGATAAGAAAGCAAAATTGAAAACTTGCCCCATTCTGCAGGAAATGGATCCTCAGGTGACTTGTTGTTTGCAAACTCGGTTCCAAGAATCAAGCCAGTTCCCCTAATCTGCGACATAGGAAAGTATTAACAGCTAAGTGATTAGCATCTTATCTTCTCCGATTAACAACTTCATCAAAAAGTATAAACGAAGCTTTTACCTCTCCGATAATAGGACTGTCGGAAAAGGCCTTCAAACCATCTTGAAACTTGGGTGCTATGCTATTTACATGATCCAAAATATTTCTTTCCCTATAAACAAGAAGTTAGTTTACTCAGTGCTAATGAAAAATGAATTCCATTCACACTGCAGCTGTAGTTGTTGTCCAGAGATTTTAAGAATAGAGCTAGCATACTTGTATATCTTGAGTGTTTCAATTGCAACTGCACAGGCTACCGGGTGGCCGGAGTAAGTGAAGCCGTGAGAAAAAGAACCTGAAAGAGAGCACTACATGTTAAGAGTTCTACAGACTGTTAACATCCAAATTTACCAATTACTGGAAATTATCATTTTGGCAACTTGTATTAAATCACTCTGGTACTATCAACTCACCAAGTTTGTTGCTTTGAGAGTAAATCACATCTGCAATTTCAGGGCTTACTATAACAGCTCCAATCGGCAAATATCCAGAGGAAAGAGCCTAGTAAAATCAACTCATTCAGGAATACAGAAATATGTTCTCACGGAAAGCGATGCTATAGTATCATTTCTTCAGCAGTACCTTAGCTACAGAAACGAGGTCTGGTTTGATGTTGTACTTCTCACACCCAAACATTGTTCCAAGCCTACCAAATGCACAGATCACCTAAAACAAGAGAGAACAACAATGAAATCCCTAGCTTAGACCTTGTATACTACTGATAACATTTGTAGAATGAACGAATCTGTTAAGTACCTCATCCGCAATAAAAAGAATGTCATACTTTTTCACTACAGCTTGAACCTGTAACAGAAAGAAAAGCAGTAATGATGAAGTGCATTCAGGCCGTAGTTTAAGCTCTCCGGCGTTAAAAATGAAAGAAGATAGCAGAACAACGATCCAGTGTAAGACATTAACAGCCAATATAACAGTACTTAACCACCAACAAGCCTCACGAGTTATAACAAAGAACAACTTAACTTCACTTTGACATAAACATTAGAGTTAAAAGGCAAATTAAATATCCATTAACTAGTAGTTCAATAACAATGAGAATAAAACATATCTAGCCATCTTTGATACATAAAGGTACACAGCATTTGGAGAATGCGTTTTGCCAATTCAAGTATGACAAGCTACTAAGTCTCACCTTATCAAAATATGTCGCTGGTGGAGGAATTACACCTCCTGCCCCCATAACAGGTTCAGCTATAAATGCAGCAATCTGAAATCAACAATCAGGTGCTTATTAAATGTTGTGCTTTCTAAGTACAATAAGAGTATGCATTCAAAACGGTAAAGAAAAACCGACTTCAATGGGAAAATGGAAAAGAGTAAAAACTTAATTACCGTCTCTGGTCCCTCCTTCAAGATTAGATTTTCCAAATTTTCTGCCAATCGAGTTGAGAATTCCTCCTCTGTCTCACCTGGAACATGCATGCAACGACTTTTCTTAACATGAATCTTATCACATAGAAATATCCCAGGAATGCTAACAAAATTCCAACCTGGAAGATGATACCGCCAGTAATGAGGACAGTCGGTATGTAACACAAAAGGAGCTGGTAAATCAAATTTTTGGTGCAAAGCTGGAAGGCTGTGATATAAGAAATGCCAGTCAGTTTTAAGTGAATTGTCAAGTGTGTTTAGCGTTTAATTACTGAAGGAAATACAACTCTAGCATTTACCCAGAGAGACTGGCTGCTATCAAAGTTGAACCATGGTACCTGACAAAATGCAAAAGATTGTTGTAGGAAAAATCACAACAGGGAATGGAAAGTTAATCTCAGGAATTGTAGCGTAAACTTACGATTTTGATCGAGCTATAAACTTTTTCTTATTAGGTCTACCAAGAGCATTATTATAGTACCATACCAGCTTCACCTGAAATTGAAATATGTAATATAAGGTAATATAGTTTTATCAGCATTGCCACAGCAGTTACTTTCCTTAGATGTGAACTTAGAAAGGAGTGGTGTATGTCAAGGTAGAAATTCCTATCCCTAGGGGTGTGCTTAATCGAACTGAACTTAGTTCCAAATCAATTGAACATTGGCGGATTGAAAATTGAATTATATTAACCCAGTAGAGCATAATCACCCACCAAGATCCCATACTATCAGATTTTCTGGGTTGGGCAGTTCTATTATGATTTGGGTACTGCAAAAATATTGCACAGAAATGACAAGACAAAACGAAAACTTAAGCAATAATCCAGGAGCTTAAAGCAAACAAGCAAACCTGAGTATCATTGGCTTCTGATCCACTGTTTGTAAAAAATACTTTAGCCATTTTTCGAGCTGTAAAAGTTTCTAAAAGGTCACTTGCCAGATCCTGTTCAATATAAAAGGCTCTCATGTGAGACAGTTGTTAGACAATATTTAATCAGATATTTGTAAAGGAAGAGGCAGTGACTCCAGAGATGGCAGAAAAAGGAAGATATGACTGAATCATGCAAATCTTGTGGCATTTGAGGAAGAACTCTACAAATAGAAGCAGGCATTGCTTATGAGATAATGCGATTGTTGTTTATTTCAATATGGAATGCCAGTATAAAATTTTGGTACCAATGAAGGTTTTGTTGTACGATTCCAGAAGGAGTGGTAAAATGGCAGGGTATTCAATTGGGCAGTTGCAGCTGCTACAAGCCGTGGTTCATTTCCTCCTATAGATTTGCAAATATTCTATCAGGGATAGTTTCCAATTCTTTCCTCCAAAGAAACGTAACATGGAAATATGCATTAAAGTGAACACATTGCATCTCAAGATATGGCATCACAGGGACCTGTCAACTATAAATTTCAAAGGAAAAGAGTAGCTGCAATCTGTATAATCTCTGAGTCATGCTGCTATTAGATTTTTGCTATACGTGCACTTAGGCTACACAGTGCAGGTACCCTAATCTTGATACCAGTACTGAGTAACTTCAGATAAGTACGGTACTCTAACCACCAGTATATAATTCTGAGTTTTCATTTCCTAGTAGATAAATTTCTACCAGCTTCAGAGCCCTGTGATGTTTCTTATTCATGTCAGTTTTCTTTTCTGATTTCCTTTCATGCCCCCTTCTTTCAAGTTTTTAGACAAATCTGAACTTCAGTTTCCCTTACGGCCTTACCATTACCAGTAGATGTTATTTAAAGATCAAAACTAAAGTAACACAAACAATCGGCAAGTAAATCCAACTACATATTCAGGATGAGTAAAGTATAACTTCCAGCAGACAATTTAAGATGAAAAGAATTGGTAACAGAGTAAGACCACAAGAAAGGTGATGAAAATATCATATTACCTAATGCTGTGCACCAAAGACCAGCTAGAGAATCAAGATACTTGTTCCCATTAATATCATAAACATAGCTACCCTGATCATTGAAAAATTTCAGTTAACCAAATACACAGAAAGAGAGGGAGCATAATTAGAAAAGAAAACTGAAAGTCCAAGAAAAAGATAAGTAAATGTTGCATACATCAACAAAATTGAAATCAAGTTTACCTCAGACTTCTCTATGATCAGAGGATTTGTATCAGTAGTTTGCCACCCAGCCGTGAAAGGTGCCAGCATATCATGCCCCTTAAAACTACATTTGTAAAGATTCATTAGAAACTAGGAATGCACTAAATTTGACTTGCACCCTATTCAATTGCAAGGAAAGAAGTGATTGATCATCATAATGAGCACAACCAGGAATCTAGAAGCGCCAAGACTAGAAGTAGATATAGGGAGAGGGAAGAGATTGACAGGTCCTCACAATGAGTCATTAACAAACAAGCACTCTCACCTGTTATCATCCTTCAAATCAGTGGTGGAATCATCCCTCTTTACAGATGCTTCTGTACTATATAATCCCGTCAGCAATTGTCTGTGAATAAGATGGCCTTTTGAACATCCAGGAGCAGCAATTTGTTTAACATAAGAGCCAAGCTGTGAATGTAAGAGAATAAATCACGAAAGTGGAACTGAATGATCAAGCCCAGCATTCACACTATGTCCATAATTCCATAAAACCAATAAGAAAGCATGCGATGGGAGGCCAAAAAAGACAAGGGCATTCAGTATTATAACTACAAGGTATCAGAAGAATCATCTTTCACAGATATTCATAATTTGCGTTACTTTTCACCACCAGAAAACACAGATATTACTATGAACCATAAAAATCAAAGCTTTTAACCTGAACAACAACTCCAGATTCATAAACAGATCAGTCACGACAATCTACTAGGAAACAAGATATGATCCGAAAAACCAGGAAAACGAGAAAAAAAAAGGGTCACAGAAACTCTGGAAGAAAAACAAACAAGGATGGAAAAGATTCAAGATTTGGATACCTGGGTTTTGATAGTGGATCGACAGAGCTTGTTTAGAACCATCTTTGTTCCACTGTTCCTGGTTATTTGCTATCTAGTCAGAGAGATGCAATGAAACATGCAAAAGGACAGGAGTTGATGTCACCAATGAAGAGGAACAGTTAAACAGCTGTCCTTCTACGATAATGTTAATCGTTTTCCAAAGATAATTATATATAACCAATGGACCCAACTTGTCAGAATACGTTATAAATTGTCACTTTCTCAGTCATTTCCAATAATATTGCTGATTCTGTTCAGGGGGTACATTCATTTCACCTTGTACACGAGCCAAATAATTACGGTCTATTTTCCTAAGAAACAAACAGAAACGTAATAAACCAAAGTTTAACGTACACCCCAACCTTATCCAGAATCATACAAGTCAATCAAAGATGATGAGGAGGAAGACGTTGACTAACAAAGAACTAGAATTTATGAGATGTGCTAAATCCAAGTGATTGATGGATGTGTCCAATTCTGAGTCATTTACAGATAAGACATTATCTTATCTTCACCAAAAATCCAAAGGTTTTAGAGTTGCACTCTTTTTTCAATTCCAAGATTTTTGTCCATATTTCTTATTAGTAGATTAATTGTAAAACACAAAGTCAAACAGCCTTTGTCTGTACAAGTTGATGTTCATAAGGAAAGCTCCTTACTTTTGGGAAGAAGCAAACTATTGGGTCTGTAATCTTTTTAAGTTGCATATACTTTTAAGGTATCAATTGGTTCTACTTTTATTTTTTCATTATAGTTTTTAGTTTTTTGTATTTTTAAATAAAAATAAAAAATTGTTTAGTTATTAATATTAATGTAGTTATATTTTTATTACTAATAATAATTATAAATTAGATAAAACTTAAAGATAAATTATTTTTAATTAAATCGTTTTATTTAATTTCTTATATAATATTTATTAACAAATTATTACTAAAATTATCTTATGTTAATAAAATAAATAATTTAAAAATTAATATTTATTTGAAATATATTTTAACTATGAAATCAATTTTTATTTGAATATTTATATATTTTTAATTTAATTATATTTATTAATAATTATTAAAATTTAATTACATATAATTTAATTATAAAAATTAAATTAAATTAAATTATTCATTTTTATTGATAATTAACTTTAATTTATTAAATATATAATCTTAAATTAAATTATTTATAATTTTTATTAATAATTAAATTATATATATTTAAATGATAGAACAGGAAAAAAAAACACAAATAATAAAAAAAAACTTCAATAAACACTTCACCTGCTTCTTGTCTCGTCGCCGCCTCACTCCTTGCCCGCGGGTCTCGTCACCATCAGATTTTCTGTCAGAATCTCATCTTTATTCGTAGCTACTGCTCTTTCTGGGAGTTCAGTCGCTGCCCCTCGCCAGAATCTCCATTTCCTGCTCGCCGGAGTCACTGTCTTCTGAGGTTAGTTTCATTCAGAATTGTGGAAGTCGTTTCTTGATTACTTAGCTTAGGTGATGTTTATAACCATAATTGGAAAATGGTACGATTCTAGGACAGAGCTCGGAGTGAATGAGAGTGGAAGTTACCATTTTAGAAGATGTCGGCGAAAGCGGAGGAGAACGCGGCAGGAGACGAGCAGCAGGTGGTGACGCCTTGGGAGGTTGCGGCTAAACCTGGAGCGAAGATCGATTACGATAAGTTGATTGATCAATTCGGATGTCAGAGACTGGAACAAGACCTAATTGATCGAGTCCAACGCCTCACCGGCCGGCCTCCTCATGTATTCCTTCGTCGCGGCGTGTTCTTCGCCCACCGTGATTTTGAAGAAATATTGAATGCTTATGAGAGGGGTGACAAGTTCTATCTGTATACTGGAAGAGGGCCCTCTTCTGAGGCTCTTCATTTGGGGCATCTGGTGCCTTTCATGTTTACCAGGTGAGTGACTTTATCGCAATAGTTCTTTGTTTTGTTTACAAGGTTTCTGCTAATGTAGTTATTGGTAAAAGAGAGACTGAGGTAAGGGTTTATGTGGTAGAGAATAGCTGGTGAAAGCTTTCACTTGGGAAATCAGTAGTTTTTAAGATTTCAGTTGGGGATTCCTTTGCTCTTTTATCTGTTGTCTGTCTCTGTCCAATTATGGGATGAGTGGAGTTTAAACTAGAAAGTTTATAAAGTTGGGAGCTTTGTGGTTACTCTTGAGATGTGCATGAGAGGAATTTGCATTCAGTTCTTAAAAACATGGTTTTAAAGTTCAGATTGCCTTCCTTAAGGAATTTATATCCATTGATAATGTGTCCGGGTTATCAAAATTTGACACTAGATTAGTTTGAGAGCTGCATTTGATGCCCTTTTTTAAAACTGTTTCTGTTTGACTGGGAATATATGAAACAGTACCTATTTGGTGTCTGGAAGAGATGAGCTGGGTGTTACTTGCATTAATTCTGTAATTAATGACTGCAGATACTTGCAAGAGGCATTCAAGGTTCCCCTTGTTATACAGCTTACTGATGATGAAAAGTGCATGTGGAAAAATCTATCTGTCGAGGAGAGCCAGAGACTTGCTCGTGAAAATGCTAAAGATATTATTGCCTGTGGATTTGACATTACAAAAACTTTTATCTTCTCGGATTTTGATTATGTTGGTGGGTAAGTAACAAGATTGCTATGGCCATAGAAATAACAAAGATATTGATTTTTTAATCTCGCACATTCATTAGTACTAGAAAGTGAAATTTTAAGTGTTTGTGCACCTGTTGATTGACATCACACAAATTTCATCTTCTTAGATTTGATTATGTTGATGAGTAAGTTACAAGATTCCTATGGCCATACAAATAATAAAGATATTGGTTTTTTTTTTTGGTCACACATTCATTATGGCTGGAAAGTGACTTTTTAAGTGTGGATGCACAGAAAGCAATCTTTCCTGATAGTATTGACGGAAAGGTTTATCCTAGTTTTTGTTGATAGTCTCTGATATTTGGTTGGCATTGGATAGCATGAATTGTATAGATTTGGGCAAAGCTGATTTATGTGAACATATTTTTTTGCAGTTCCTTTTACAAGAACATGGTGAAGGTTGCAAAGTGTGTCACGTATAATAAGGTTATAAATTGCAGTCTTTTGCTTGTATTTTCATTTGTAACCAGTTCAAACTGCCTAAATTTCTTCTTGATTATGGTTATTGTGCTTTTATTCAAATGTAGCTTCCCACATGCAGGTTGTGGGCATTTTTGGTTTCACTGGTGAAGATCATATTGGGAAAATTAGTTTTCTACCTCTGCAGGTAGTTGCTTGTTCATGCATATTGACAGATATAAGTTACTCTTGCCTACTCAAGTATGAATGTTATATCAGAAATGTTGACACTTAGAGAATGGAATTACCATTTTTTTGTGGGCTTTGCTTGTATGACCATAATCAACTTGCACCCCTGGAAAGGATATAAAATGCTCCATTCCTGTTTTTGTAGGCAGTTCCATCATTTGTCCTCACCTGTTCTCTGGCAAAGATCACCTACGCTGCTTAATTCCATGTGCTATCGACCAAGTCATGCCCTTTCAGTGCTGAAGATCTGTTCAATCTGAATGTAATTTACTCCAAATGCTACTTCAGCCTATGACATCATTATCTTGATTGCATTGCAGTATAATCCCCCATTTACACTTCCATTTCAACACTGTAATGAGATTGCGTTAAAAGTAGAAAGGGGACGATTAGATGTTTGAGGGAAGATTAGTTATTTTTTTCTGATGTAAACTGGGATGATTGCAGTTTTTCAAATTCTGCTTTTACAATTTTTTTTAACCATTATCTATCAGAAATCGGTACAATTGACAATGTTTGCCAAGAAATTTAATTGATTTTGAGTCCTTGAGAATTATATTTTGTCAGATTCATATGTATTTCCTAAGAAGCATGATTGTTAAAATCTCAAAATGTTTAGCTGACAGGATATAATAGAACTTATAATTTGCTATGTCAATGCCAAGGTGCTTAAAGAACGACATATGAGTAACACAAATTACTTTTAGAATAGTACATTCACAAACCCTCACGTTGCTTGAAGTAAATCTCAAAATGTTCGACTGACAGGAAATAATAGAACTTATAATTTGCTATGTCAATGCTAAGGTGCTTAAAGAATGACAGATGAGTAACACAAATTACTTTCAGAATAGTACATTAACAAACCCTCACGTTGCTTGAAGAATATATGGCCCTGCCTCTAAAGAAACACAATTATTATCCAACAACTGTCCTTTAAGAAGATTCCTACTATCTAAAGAATTTTTTTGCTCCTCTTATGTTTCTTCGCCTGATTCATCTAGCGACTGCAAAAGTATGAAACCGAGCTGCAATAAGGATCAATTAAATTCACAAGTCAATCAAGAATTTAAGCAAAATTGATGCTCAAATATTATTACACTAGTGCTGCAGAAAGAGTTTAATGAAGTAGAAGAAATCCTGCTTACCACAATCCTAATGGTTATGGACACAACATATATCTGCAGATGTATGAAGACTTGTTAGTTCTCCATAAATGAACACAAAAGCCAGACATAATGTCATACTTAACTACAGAGTATCAACAATCTTGGTAAGAAATTTGTGTACATAGTATAAGCTTTATACACTTACATCAGATGATATTGCGCCTCACATAATAGCTGTTGAAGACCTTGTTTGAATTTTTCCATATGTATTATGTCTGCAGGATGGAATAGGAGTTGCAGTTGACATTTTAAATTAACACCGACATAAGAAGCTTTACAATAAGTAACATATATAGTATTGAAAGCTTCTTTAACTAACAAATACATGCATGTCTTTACCATGTGAGACAATGAAGATTACATCTTTGCAAACCTACCATGACTTACTAGATCATTTTACAACAGTTGGAATCATGAAATCTTTACAAATGTCTAGTCTATCCACCATGATGATTTCCCTTGCAATGAAGACCACTGTAATTCTTCAGTACACAATTAGCTGCACCTCTTGCAGCATTAGTAGAATCTGCAACTGCTATTCCAATGTTTATGTTTCTAATCCATTGTATACACTGTCAAGTTATTATTGCAGGCTCTTGTATTGAACCAATAGTTAGGAACATAATGGAAACTTAAACCAACAAAAATGCTGACAAAGGAATAGAAATGGAAATACTACGAAGAAACAAAACAAGTTAGACTTCAAATCACACTTAAGATTCCCTTGAAGCAATCCAATGCTATAAATCAAACAATTAGACTTAAATATCTAGCCTTTTACGCATGCACTAATCATGGAAAAGAATATTTCAAAAATAATAAAAAACCTCAACTAAGTACAAAGATAAAAACTAACCTTCAAATCTGCTTGAGGTATTCGTCTTTGTCAACATCTTTAAGAGTGAAAAAATATTCCAAATGATTTGGATTATTTACAAGTTTTATTTCAGCTCTAATACGTTCAGCTTGTGTTAAAAATGTCAGTTTGCTAAGTTCTTCATCTAATTTCTGCCTATTCTCAGATTCCTTCTGATTCGGTGCTATAATAGATTCTGCAACTTTAGCCATTTTCTCGTTAGATTTCTCGAAACCTTCAGTAAGCTTTTCAGTGATACGTTCCAAACATGAAACTAAACTATCAGTACTTCTCTTTCTTTTGCGATGTGTTTTCTTTGAACTTCCTTCACCTTGAGAATTATCCCTGATTGGTTGATCTCTTTGAGG
>JAOTIZ010000059.1:0-16515 GCA_027123425.1 Erythroxylum panamense
GAATGCATGTACCTATGGATAAATGCATATGCAGTAAACCTGTTCCTCTACACGTAGAGGCCAGTAGCATGCTCAGTCAATGGATGCAGTGCAACCTATCAGTCTGTCCCAATTTACCAAATTACTCTTGCGAACAGTAACGGGATGTTACAAGAAGGAGCCTACCAAAAAGAAGTAAGATAAAATAATTATACAGAAATAACATCACATAGTCTGCACATTCTAAGTTCTTTTCTTAACACGCAAAATCTATCTTCACATAGTGGCTTAATGAAATATCATCTACTTGATTTTTAGTATTAACATGTAAAAGATCAATGGTTCCTTCTAAAACATGATCTCTAAGAAAATGATGGTTGATTTCTATATGCCTATTCCTAGAATGATGCACGGGATTTTTTGAAAGATTTATTACACTAGTATTATCTCATAATATAGGAATATGATTAAAGTTCATAGAGAAATCCTAGAGTTGATGCTTCATCCATAATATTTGAGCATAACAGTTGGCAGTTGCTATATATTCTACTTTAGTTATTGAAACAGTTGCACAATTTTGTTTCTTGCTAGACCAAAAGACTAGAGATCCTCTAAGAAATTGATAGTGATCACTTGCGTTTTTTCGATCACCTGCACAATTTGCATCACAATAGCTAACTATGTTAAAAAAAAAATCAATTTTTGGATCCCATAGGCCGAAGTCCATAGTTCCGTGGAGATATAGAAAGATCCTTTTGACTACTTAAAGGTGGCTTTCTTTTAGGTCTGATTGAAAATGTGCGCAAAGGCATACACTAAACATACTATCTAGTCTTGAGCTTCTTGAGCTTATAAGATATAGTAGTGACCCGATCATTCCTCTACACTTTGTCTTATCCATAGCCTCGCCTTCTTTATCCTTGTCAAGTTTAGTTCTAGTATACATAAGAGTATCGATAGGTTTGACATTTTCAAAGTGGTACTTTTTGATGAGTTCTTTTGTGTATTTGTCTTGCTAATGAAGATCCATTTTTCTATTTGTCTGATTTGTAATCTAAGAAAGAAAGAAATTCTCCCATCATGCTCATTTCAAACTCCCCCTACATTACTGATAAGAAATCTTCATAGAAAGATCAATTAGTAGCACCAAATATTATGTAATCAACATATATTTGCACTATGAGTAAATCATTATCATTTTTCTTAATAAATAAGGCTTTATCTACCTTTCCTCTTTCGAAGTTATTCTTAATAAGAAAATTACTTAACCTCTCATACCATACTCGAGGGGCTTGTTTTAAACCATAAAAGGCTTTAGTTAACTTCATCATATAGTCAAGATGGTTTTCATCTTCAAAGCCTGGAGGTTGCTTAACAAACACTTCTAGGTTAATATATCCATTTAAGAAGGCACTTTTGACATCCATGTGGAACAATTTGAAGTTTGAAGGTAAGTAAAATTATAATTGATTCTATTCTAGCAATAGGTGCATAAGTTTCATCAAAATCAATACCTTCCTGTTGATTATAACCTTGAGCTATAGGTCAAGCTTTGTTTCTTAATACCTTTCTATTTTTGTCAAGTTTGTTTTAAAAAATCCAACGAGTTTCAAATTACCACCTTTCTACTTCAAGTTGATTCAATTCGCCTATCATGGCTAAAAACCAATTTTCAATAGTAAGAGCCTCTTTAATGGTCTTTGGTTCTAATTGTGAGATGAGGGCAATAAAGTTGTTCTTGAAGGATGATCTGGTTCTTAGACTTTTAGAGGGGTCTCCTAGAATGTATTGAGTGTATCAAGACCTCTCAATTCTTTTGGTGTTCTTTGTGTATAGGCTCTTACTGAGAGTAAGGAACCTTCTCCATCCTGGGTTTAGAGCGACCTTTTTGATCTTGTAATGCTATAGGTATTATGGGTGTTGATTGATTCTGCGATGTATTTTTAGGAGCCAAGGAATGCTTGTCATCATCTAAATTAGCTGCCGTTATTGAGGGTAGTGCTTCATCAAATACTACATGTATTATTCTTCTATCTTCTTTGTTCTTTTGTTTTAAATTCTAAATCCTTTACTAGCAGTACTGCAGCCCAGAAAGATGGCTTCATATGATCTCACATCCAACTTTCCAAGATTGTCTTTTGCACTATTTAGAACTAAGCACTTGCAACCAAATACTCGAAAGTAAGAGACATTTGGTTTTCTTCCTTTCTACAACTCATAGGGGGTCTTTTTAGAATGGGTCTTATAAGACACCTATTAAGAATGTAACAAGCAATTGACACAACTTTTGCCCAGTAACCATAACGTAGACCACTTTCATATAGTAATGTTATGGTCATATCAATGAGAGTCCTGTTCTTTCTTTTAACCACTCCATTTTGCTAAGGAGTCCTTGGGCATGAAAAATTGTGAACATTGTCATTATAGAAATCTTCAAAATTTCTGTTATCAAATTCTCCTCTATGATCACTCTAAATAGATGTAGTGCAATATCCTTTTTCAATTTTAATTGTTCTATGAAACTTCTCAAAGACTTCAAAAGTATCATCCTTATTTGATAGAAAACAAACCTATGTAAATATGAAATAATCATCTATTAAAACAAATTCATAATGTGTACCACCAAAACTTTAAGTCCTAGTGGGACCAAATAAATCCGTATGTACAAGCTCAAGCGGTTGGTTAGTAAACACAATATTTTTGGGAGGAAAGCTGCTTCTAACTTGTTTACTTTTTAAACAAGCCTCACAAACCTGATTATTTCAAACTTCAAGGTCAGTAATCCTCTTACTAACTCATTTTTGGACAATTTTGATAGAATGCTCATGCTAGTATGTCCAAATCTTCTGTGCTAGATAAAAGAATCCTTTTTTTTAATGTAGAAATAAAACACTTGATATTTTGTGAAGACATATTTTCCAGTTAAGCACATTATATGTTCTGATTTTTAAGACCAAAAAATACAATAATTTTATTAAGATTATCAATAATTTCACAATGTGAGGCATAAAAAGTAACTCTATAACCCTTATCACATAATTGAAGTATACTCTACAATTGATGTTTCAATCCATCAACATAAAGAACATTATCAATAGAACAGAGTTAGAATCACCAATTTTACCGATTTCGGTGACTTTTGCCTTGTTTTTATCAGCAAAGAGAACATTACCTCCATATTTTCACCTGTCATGTGTCTCAAACAACCACTATCAACTATCCATTAATTTTCTCTTATCTACGTTTTGAGATAATTTCTCCTGTTTACAAAATTTATAAGAATGAATAATGTGACCATGTCTACCATAATAGAAGCATAAAATAGACGAATGAGAATTGCTATAATTTTTAACATGTATCAGGTTTTTACTGTTTTGGCTTACAGGATTTATCAAAGAAGTTCTTATATGCCCTAACATTATTATTTTCATGGTAACTATTCTAGCTTTATCAAAAATGCAATTACCACTACCAAGTAGTGCATCCAGGTTGGTCCTTCCATTAATGAACTTTTGCAAGATCTTTTTCTAGAGATAAGATCTCTCTAGCCCATTTCTCTTTCTCAAGTTATAGGGTGACAACCGTTTCTTCTATTTATCTCACTTTATCAGAATCATTCTCAAGAAAAAATGCTTTCCAACTTGGATAATCTTTTTTTTTCTTCCAAAACTTCCTTTTTAGAAACCTTTTGCTTATAATCATCCTCAAGAGACATATTCTTGGTTGTCAGATTTTTATTAACAGATTCTAATGATTTAATCTTACTCTTCAAGGATGCTTCATTGTTCTTGGTTCACTATCAATTTTTTGTACTAATCATACAATTCATGATATGTATTTCTCAATTCATCAACTTCAATAATAGAGTTAGAATAATATACCTCATTGTCTTCTGATTCATCCATGAAGCAAACATTGCTAATTTCTTCGGGCTCTTCTTTTTGGAAGTTTTCAAAATCTTCATCTGACCAAGCTATAGTCATCGCTTGCTTTCTGGCTTTTTTGTTCTCTATTTTGTCCTTAAAAAAAAAGGGATATTTTGTTCTTGTGTTTCCAAGTTTCTTGCAGTGATAGCATATGATTTGATTGTTTTGTTTATTGCTATTGCTACTAATGCCTTTTGATCAGGACTTTTTGTTTTCAATTTTCCTGCTCCCTTCTATTTTCTTCATCAGCTTCATTTTGTATAAGCGGGCATATTTCCTGACTATGAAATGGAATTCGTCATCTACATCTATTTGCAACTCAGTGTCATGTTCATCACCAATTAATTCATCAGCTGCTTTTAGTGCGAATCCTCTTTTGTATGAGGATCTTTCATCTCGCCTAAGCTTGGCTTTATGGATCATCAGGTTTCCTCTTAGCCAATCGAGTGAGATGGTATCGAGATCCTTTATAGTCTCCAGAACTGTCACTTTTGGTCTCCATCCCTTTGGTAATGACCTTAGATTCTTTATTGGGATATATCTTTCCCAAGTTCTTTAAGGTCGCGATGATGTTATTGAACCACCCGAAGAATTCATCTATGGTCTCTTCCTGTTTCATGCCAATAGTTTTGTATTGATGTACTAAAAAATTTATTCAATGTTTCTTTACCTCATTCATTCCTTCAAAGGTGAATTGAAGTTTATCCCACATTTCCTTTGCTGTAGAGTAGTAGGATATCTTTTCATATTCTTCTAGTGATAGTGTAAAGATCAGATGATGTTTTTCTTTAGTGTTTAGCTGTGCATTTCTTCTGTAACACCCCCTATTCGAAACCCATAACCATCCACACACATAACAATCAAATTCTTGTACATGCATTCAAGGTATACAATTTTATTCAGTGTTATAACATTACAAAACTCCCCAATGCTTAACATTATCAATAATAGTATTAACACATCTTTATATTTATATGGTAATCTAAAATAAAACATACAATTTCCTTTCTTTATTACATGTACAATCATCTTTAACCATAAACATATTTCAAAAGTACTTTTTCTTCTATTCGTTGGCCTCGGTCCTTATAGATGTTCCCTGTACCTCACTTTTTTGACTTGGACCTACACGGATTAACACCCGTGTTAAGCTTAAAAGCTTAGTGGGGAAAACACTTAGTTTGAATGATTACTCATAGCAATCATCCTCCAAATACATACATTTAGAAATATCATAACTCATATACCATAAATTTACATTCAGAAATATCATAACTCATGTATCAGAAATTCACATTCATGAACCAAAATTTGATATTCAATGCTCATGAAAACAATGATTGCATACTTAAGTAAAGCATATGATGCAAATATGCTTCAACCTATTATCCGTATACCAAACAAGCACATTTGTAAGCTGAATATTGACATTCAATGCTTATTGATACAAATCATCAATATAATTGCACATTGTTACAATTCATCATTACAAGCAATACAAATGCTCATCAATACCAATCATTAATGTTGTCATGTTGTATTTCTTATTTATGACTGTTAAGTTTCCTTTTGTGTTAAGTTTGCACATTTTCTATGAGTGTGGATAACGAGTGTTATGGATATCTAAAGGTATCAAATTGTGGATACTTGAAGGTATGGAACTATGGGCACTGGTGGTGTCAAACTGTAGCAGCTACACTATAACCCTATAGGTATGCCCATATATCCACCACCAAGATAATAGAGCAGGCATTGTAACATTTCCTTTAACCATTTTCCAATTTTACAATTTATATATTGACAAGTCATATGATATAAATTTTAAGTCATAAAATCTATATCTGTGTTCATACATGTAAGTCAAAACTAATCACCATTAGAAGGGTGTCAAAATCACACTTGTATAATCATACTATATACATATGAGCAATACATACACAAACAAATTATTTATGTACATGTAAATTTTCTTTGGAATGCATTATGCTTAAAAATGAATCTTTATATCCATTCAATCAGTCAATCACCCAATTCACATATGGTAAGTCATTTTTTCATTTATTTCTAGGTGTTTAAAAAGTTTTCATACACATTCATAAAGGCTCGGATAAGATGCAGTAGAAATCGGAAACAAAAATAATGCCACGGTCGTGACAATCACTTTCTCTATTAATACCACTAATTGTTCCTTAATATTAATATACAAAACGTCAGAACTGTGTTTCTAGTTCTTCTAGAAATTTGTCCCTCTATGTCTCTTGTTTCTATAGCACTAACAATTAGGTCATTTAGACTCCTAACTCATGAGATATAGACCAAATATCATAAGCTACTCTAAAACAGGGTTGGCATCAGGTCACCATTTGTTATCTTAATTTTCAAGGTAATAAAGCTAGAATTAAGTCAGAGTCTCTTATAGAGATTTTTACTTCTATGTCTTAGGTTTTTATATGCAACTGAAATCACTAAATTTAGAGGTCTTTAGGCCAATTTATGACTCAAACAATGTGACTGGTTTAACAAACCCTAGACAGGATTCCACTACATGATAATATCTTGTCATATTCATCCAATTCTATACAAGATAACACCAAAATTGCACCAAATTATCATCTCAAAAACCATTACACATCCAAATTAATCTTTTCACACATTCAAATGTACAAAAATATAGAAATTAACTAAGTGAAGTCCTAAACCTTAAAATTGGTAAAGTAGTTTTCTAATGTTTTTCCTTCTCTTCCTTTTTGACTTTGCTTGAACCACCAAGTGAAAAATGATAGGGTAAAGAAGGTGAAATGTAGAGGAGAAAAATCTGAAGTTAAGCCATCAAAGTTTCATCCATCTCCCCTCTCCATATGCTTTTAGACACATGTTTCAATCCTATTAGACCATATGTTACAACCTCATTGGACTTTGTGTTACAATCCCATTGGACCACGTGTTACAATTCTATTAGACCATATGTTAAAATTATATTGGACCATGTGTTATAATTCTATTGGAATATGTGTTACAATTCTATTGGACCATGTGTTACAATTCTATTGGACAAAATTTTTTTATTCTTATTGGTACATGAGTTAACTTTAGGAAAATTGCATATTGGTCCTTCTTCATCCTTTATTTCCCACTTTAGCCTATAATATTATCAATTTATTTCATGCCCTTATGTCTTAAGTTTCTAATGGCATAAATTTCGTGCAATTTGGTTAATTATAGTGGGAGTTATACCTTAAAAACTACAGGCTATTTGAAAACACGGATAGTAGTCATAACTTAATTTCAAAACATAATTCAAAGCTCTTAGAGGTAGAATCAAATTTTGATTCCTTTACAAATTTTTAGATCTATGTCTCCAACTTAGATATGGCCAAATTATAGAAGTATATTTAGTAGAACCTATCCAAATAGTGAGGTACACATCTTAAATCAACTAACTTTAGTCTTATCCTACAAAAGCAACGTGAAAACACATCCAATTTAACCAACAACATTCTGTTTGCTTATGAAATATTTCTTTTATCAATTCCCCTCACTTCACGCTTATAAATCCAAGCAAACATATCAAAAGTTTCCATACATATTTTACGTCTAAGTATGTATATCCATGCTGAAACAAACAAATTATCCATTTACCCTTGTCTTTTACATTAAGTATCATTACATCTCTTACTATACTTAGATGCAATTAATTTGTTATGTTCACTTCTTAATCTCTGTTAGTATCAGACTACATTTCTACATTATCGGTAGCGAAAGTGTAGCTCCAACTCTGATGGCTTGCCATACTTCAATATCTATAGATTGGAGATAGATGGTCATTCTCTCTTTCCGGTATGAGTACTTGTTTGCATTGAAATAAGGAAGCTTTGAAACTGATTATCCTTCAAGGCTTCTCAAATTGTTTGCCATAATCTATCACATGTTGTAAAACACAATAAATGTGAAACCTCGCTCTGATACCAAATGATAAAACAAACACACGCAAGAAGAGGGTGAATTGCGTTAAAAAATTTGCAAGGTACTTAAAAAATGATAATATCCTTCTTAATCATAATAAGTCTATAAATAGGAAGGTCCTATCAACTTTTGATCCTGTTAATTGAAAGGAGCCTAGTAGCAATAAAAAAAAGAAAGGAGCTTGCTATTTGATAGCAGCCTACTAGTGATAAAAAATGAAAGGAGCTTGTTACTCAATAGAAGCTTGTTAACACTAAAAATGAAAGAAACCTTTTAATCGATAAGAGTCAGTTAAAGCCCAAAAAGTGAAAGAAACCTCTTGTGATAGAAAAACAGAAGGAGCCTATTGTAAAACCAAAGGAGTCTCTTGAAAACATAAACTTACAATGTGAAAATTTAAAAAGTTAGGAAGAGAGAAAGAATGACACAGTCGATTTATACTGATTTTGTTTATAATGAAGCCTACATCTAGTCTCAAGTATTCAACTTGAGTATTTCACTAGAAAATCTAGGCAGTAAATTTTCACGAGCCTCTCCATGATTACAAGTACATATTTTTCAAGGTTCTTTAACCTTCCATGCTCGTAGTGTTTAATACAACTCTATAAGCTCTTAACAAAAAATATATAAAGGATTTAATAGTCTCTCTCCATAGAGTGATTTCACTTTCTAAAGCACAAAGAGTTTGAAATGACTTTCAAGAATATTGATATTGCTAAGGTATTTTGCAAGTCTCATATGTTTTGCAATTGTAGTGGCTCTTCTGTAAGTAAATATTTTCCTCAACTAGTCGTTGTCTAATCTACGATATCATTTCTGCTAAAATCTTTTATATTCAGACGTTCTGTCATAGCCTCTGAAATTGATTATTTAAATTTGTGTAAACCTTCCAAAAGTTGTGGAACCATTTTTAAATAGGCAAGTTCATAAAGAAGGTTTTTGTAAGAAAGGAAGCAATTATCCTATGATATTATTTCCTTTTAAGAATTGTACCGTTGCCTATATAAGGAGATAAAATTAGTTTAAATTTTGAAATTTTATAAAGTTATCATCAAAATCATTAATCATAACCCTTGACTGACACTACAGACCTGAGCTTTTATGTCCAAGGCCAAGATATGAAATTGAATCAATTTCAGGAGCTTTTTGTGATGTCAATAGTATCAAAGGTGAATCCTTCTGTCTTTTGATATAGGCATTTTTACTTACTTTGACACATCACTTTTTTATTTTCTAGATGAATAATGGTGTTTCTTTTCCTGCCTAGAATCACAAAAAATTATGTGATGCATGCGTTGAAATAAGCAAAATCAAATCACATTTCCTGTGGTATAGAATTCTAGTAGAAGATATAAACAATCACATAACAAATACCTCCAATTGAATGAAAAACATGGACTAATGCACATTTTCTACATGTATGCATGAATAACCTAAACAATTGATTACCTTTTCTAAGAACACAAATCATTTCCTAGAGAAGATGGGTATAGTCATTTTTCTTGTAATAGGTTGCAACTATTGTCTTTGCACTATATCATACTTGACTTTATTTTCGAGTTAGTACATAGAAAATCTTGTTGGTGGGAATTAATTCAAAATTTGTAGTGCTTTCAAAGTTCCTTTTGAATAGGTCCTTAGTTTATTTTTATTATATATATTGTAAACTATATTTGTTGGCTAAAATCTCTATTTATCATATGTTGAGTTTTTTGTATTTTTCCTATATAAGGAAACTAAATTCATTATTCAATACATATAATAAAAAAACTCTAGTATTATGTATTCTTTTATCTTATACATGTTCTTTTATTTTTTTTAAAAACTTCTACATGGCATCAGAGCTTTCAAAGATCTTAAAGGACCTATGAGTGATTAAGAGAGAATCTAACCAAAGTTTCCTTTCTTTCCATAACTTCCTTCAACACATCATCTCTTTCACCCCAAGTTTTTAAAGGTGAAAATTATCAAATATGGGCTGTCAAAATAAAGGCTCACTAGGGAGGTCTCGGTTTGTGGTAGTAGGTTGAAGATGAAAGATATGTACTTCCTCTTGGCAATAATCCTACACTCAATCTAATTAGACCTCACAAAGATGAAAAAGTTAAAGGCCCAAGAGCTTTATCTCAAATACATAATATTGTATGTGAGTTGATTTTCACAAGAATTATGGCTTGTGAAACAGCTAAGGAAGCATGGAACATATTGAAGGAGTTATATTAAGGGAATCTTGTGACAAGGTGAATATAAGTATTAAACATCAAAAGAGATTTTGAAATTATTAGAATGAATGAAAAGGAGACAATTCAAGAGTTCTCAGATAAGCTCATGGTGGTGGTAAAATAAAATAAGAATTATAGGATAGTAGGATTGTAGAGAAAGTCTTGATAAGTTTACCTGAAAGATTTAAGGCAAAATTTTCATCTCTTGAAGACTCAAAGGACATCAACTAAATGACATTGCCAAAATTCATTAAAGCTTTACAAGCTAGAGAGCAAAGAAGGGAAATGAGAGATAGGGAGCCTATCTAGCAAAGGTTCTGTAATCAAAGAAGCAAGGAAACATTCCCTAATGTGGACATTGTGAGAAGTTTGGTCATGAAGAGAAAGAATGTTGGAATAAAGGGAAGTCTCGATGCTTTAGGTGTAATCAATTTGGACATTTGAAAAAAGATTGCAGGTTTAATAATGAAGAATAAGCAAATATAGTGCAAATGATTGAAGAAGACAACCTCTTCTAGTTAGTAAGAAGTGCACCAAGAAGCATGATAGAGAGAAATGCTCTATGGAGGTAAGTGCTCATGTTGAAGAATGAGAGAAGTGCTCTACTAAGAAGATTAGAGAGAAGTGCTCTATTGAGAAGATTAGAGAGAAGTGCTTCGAAGAAAAGAATTGTGAGAGATGTGCTCCTTGCCGGTGAAGTTTTTTTTAATTTTGAATTAAGGGGGAATGTTCGGAATTAATTCAAAATTGTAGAACTGTCAAAATTCCTTTTGAATAGGTCTTTTTTTTAAATTATACATATTATAAGTCAAATTTATTGGTTGAAATCTCTATTTAACATTTGTTGAGTTTTCTGTATTTTGCCTATATAAGGCAACCAAGTTCATTATTCAATACATATAATAAAACAACTTTAGTGTTGCGTATTCTTTTATTTTATACATATTATTCTATTTTAAAAAAGAAATGCTTATCAAGGAGAAGTGTAATTGAAGGGGACCAACTATTGAAATATAATAAAAAATAGATGTATAATCGAAGGAGAAGTACAATACAACTATTTAAATTAAATAAAAAAAACTAAGAGATCAATTTCAAATGGTTATTCAAGTAGTTCATGTAACTTAGAAGGTGTGACCACCATCAAATGAGGAAGGAGAAGTTTCTGATACTGATTGCAAAAGCATAAACAAATGATGAACATGCAATTCACAAACTTTGAAATGAACACAAACTAATGTATGATTTATGCAATGGAAAGAAATAGAAAGTAAATTTAGTTCAACTAAAGTCCTCAATATCAGCACCAGCAAACATACTTTAGTGACAATATAACTTCTTTTAATGTAGAAACATAATAATGTCCCTAGGAAGCTGACATCCAACAATAAGAGCTTTGTTTTTAACATGCAAACAATGATGCCTCAAAATCTCCACATGTATGGTAAACTACATAGATCCTAATAAAAAAATCTATAAACAGATGATGTGATTTTTTTCTTTTTTTTGAAGCTTCAACATATTGGGAAAAGAAACATGGAGAAGTAACATCTTTTACAAATGGGCTAGTTATGGAGTGACAATTGGTAGTTTATAAAAGAGGACGTGTAATTGATTCCTTTGGATGAAAAGTGTCTTGCCAAGTGTCTCAACCTTTGCCACACACCTACATCCACAACACACACATATGAATGACCATCTTTTCTTTTGTTTTTGTTACATGCTATCATCTTCTTCCTTCCTCATTGTCAACATACACACTCAACCCTCACAACTTTGAGTTTTGCCTAAAATTTTGCACTTTTCCACTCTAATATTATGTTATCTTCATCTTATTGCAGAAACCCATTTCTATTCCCACCCTGTTCTTGGAACTTTGCTTACAAGCTTGGAGGGCTAGGATAGCTTATTGATTGAGGTGGAGTTAGAGCTAAACAAGTAAGTGAAAATTCTAATCTTTGTGTCATATGTGATAGAAATCTTATAATGAATGAATTAGGATGAATTACATGAGGTATTGATGATGAGGTTGTGTTAGAAACTAATGGATGAATTAGTTACTTTTCTATTTTGTTTTTGATGCATGAGAGCAGGAGGTTAAAGGTTGTTATATGGATGATTTAGATTGAGATTCGAATTTTCATGAAGGTGAATTTATGCTAAAGAAAGGTGCTAGTGAAGTGTTCTTAAATTTGGAAAGAAAACAAAACCTAGGACTACATGTATGATAGTGAATGATAATATACATTTTAGTTTTTGATACGTGAAAGATAGATAATTTATGAGTTGCCAATTGGATAATTTTGAGTTGAATTAGGGATGAAATTAATAAGGAATTGAAGTATAATTAAGGTATAATTGATGTATAATTAATGGACTATGATGAAGGTACTTTGAATTTGGTATAAAGATGTGAAAATTTGGAAAGAATTGAAGGAAAATGGATAGAAAACTTTCAGGTCACTCATCCCAAGATTGTGGGAAGGTATCCCATGATCGTGCGCAATGCTTTGAAATGGAAAATTTATGTTTTATGTGATTGTTGAACCAACTAAGGATAAGTCACTTTACTTTAGTGCATTTGGACTTAATTGGAGCTTGAAATGAACCTAGTTTGATGTTAGATTAATTAGGTAAAGGTTTCATAAGTCTAGGATGTTAATTGATGTGATAACTTAAGGAATGGATTGTCTTGATATCAATGTACTTAAATCTGGTATTTATGAGTGGTTAAAGGTATAAAAGTGTTCTTATGAATAAAAATGTGATTCAAAGGATATGAGTAATGTGAATTAGGTATGAATGAACGAGAATTAGGAAAATTGTATGAATATATAATGTTAGAAAAGGATTGGTGAATGTATGAATGATGAATTTAGAGAAATCAAACTTACTTAGGGCATAACCTAATTGCAATCAAGTTATGTACAAGCTATAATATTTGAATGATTAAGACTTGTAATTAAGGCTACATACTCAGGAAAAGTCAACTAAGCATGCATTAAACATGACACATATATATGTGGATGGTTGAATAATTATGTGATTGATCAACGTAGTAATATATGAATTATGTGTGTATTGTATGATTAAAGAAGCACAAATTGATCGTCAGCATCTAGACATTGCCGGGTCATTAAGGCAATAGCTTAACTGGAGCGTATTGTAAGTTAACCTAGATTTTTTCTCACTAAGATTAAATTGTTTAGATTGACTTTCAATTATTAAATTGTTATATATACACGATTGTCATGATTCTGAACATTGTTGGTTCGAGGAGTTTGATATTCGGAATTGTATTGGAAGTGCTTTCTATTTGTATGTGAATATGAAAAATGTGTACTCAACTGAATGTTGAATGTCAGACTTAGATATGAAGAATGTGATAAATGACCAAGCACTTTGAATGAAATGTATTGATAGCATAATATGTCAATTGATGCATTTCATCATATTGAAATACATGATCAAATAAAGGAGTTATAACCGGAGTGATTAACGTGAGATAGAACTTAAAGCTCAGGAATGTGCACAAAGAGCCATTTGCCTAGTTATTAATGAGCCTAGAATCTACAATGGGTATGGGACAGTAAATGAAATGAGCCTAATATCCACAAAGGGTAGGGGACAACAAATAGGCGCTTGGTCACAACAAAGTAAAAATGAATGGAGTCACTTGCGCATTTGCATATGCAACTTGATATGTATCATATAGATGACTGAGATGAATTATTGAATTGCTTTGAAATAATGTTATACCATGGTTGTATACAAGCTATACTTGCTGAGATTAGATAGCGTGAATGATTGCGATGAATTATTGAATTGTTTAAATATAGTGATCTGCAATGTTTGTGTACAAGATGTATTTGTTGAAATGTGATGAAAAGTGATGTGGTGTACAATTATGGAATAATGTGATATATTTGTTGAATTTGGTTATAAACTTGTGGTGTTTGTGTTCTGACTTGAGTGAGCACATCGTTGATGGTTCACTCACTAAATTTGCAAACTCATTAAAATTGCAACGTTGATTTTCAGGTACAAGGGAGAGCTAGCTTCTAAGACAATCTAGTAAAAGTATAATATGTGCATTTTGGGGACAAAATGGCTCAAAGGTCTGGTCAGCTAATTTTGAAGAGCCTAGTTAGAGTATATTGTTCTAGTGTCCCATTTCATGTTGAACATTTTGTATGGAGTTGTAAACTCTCGTATAATATGTAATGTTTATACATAAGTTATGAATTGTAATGATACAATGAATGTTATGTCTGTAAATGAAATGAGAATGCTTTATCTTTTAAAGATATCATGATATGTGTGATGCCATAAATAAGATAATGCACTTGCTCTAACATGCCATTCCCATAAGGTATGCGCTCGAATATACTCTGGTATGTTGGGTACATGCTCTATAAGAGTGGTATGTTACAAACTGAGTTTTAAGTTCCTTATATTTCACATGTGTCATCCTATTCGGAGGAATAGATATAGGAGTAGTACTTGGAATAACGTCAATTATGAATTCTGTCTCCCTATTTGGGGGTAATCCAGGTAATTTAGTGGGAAACACGTCCAGAAAACCCTAACAACAAGAATATCGTGAATTGTTTGCTCAACTCAGGTATTTGTCACATAGGCTAAGTAAGCATCACATCCACTTCGAATCAATCTAAGAGCACTCATTGATGAAATCAACCTAGCTGATATTGCTTGACTAACATCGCGAAATATGACCCCTGGTTGATTAAGAGATTCAAGGATTACTTCTTTGGTATAGCAGTTCATTAGAGCCTTATGTGCAATAAGCCAATCCATAACCAAAATAAGATCTATCTTCTTTAATTGTAATACTATCAAATTGGCTTCCAACTCTACCCAATCAACTCGAATAATGCACCTTTTACATACTTCTCTAATCACTATAGTATTACCTACTGGAGTACTCACTTTTAAGCCAAATTTCAACATCTCTCGCTCACAATGCAGTTTAGATGCTAGATGTGGAGTAATGAATGAATGTGTAGATCCTGGATCTAATAATGTAAATGCATCAAACTGAAAGACATGTAACACACCTACAACAACATCTAGAGAATTTTGTGCCTTCTGTCTGGTGATACCAAAGATCCTGGCTTGGGACTGTGGTTGGTTACTCCGCACCTCAGTCCTAACATTAAGACTTGTTGAACTTGTTCTACCTCTACCTCTGCCTCTGTCCTTGTAATACCCGGTATCTAGTTTACCCGGTACATCGGAATAAATCGGTATTTGAGACTGATGTCATTAAAATCACATAACAGTGAATAATAATTTAATGATGTATGATATATTTTTTGATGGTCATAGGAAATTGTTCGGGCAGATGTTTAAAAACCAGAACAAGGATGGCATTTTTGTAAATAAGTGGACTTATGGCATATATAAGGAGTTAGTGGGAGAATAAGACAAAAACCTATCATCTTCCTCCTCCCTCTCTCACGAAAACTCCATGGATGCTTCTCTCTAAGTTTTTCAACTTTTGTAACATGAAAGGGAAGGAGATTCAAGCATTTTGGGTGGTATAAAAAGGTAAGCCTCCATTCCTTTGCTTAGATCTATGGATTAAAGCTTGGTTTTCTCTTCTTTTATGAAACCCATTTGAGGGAATGTATGAGTTGGATGATTTGGATGATGGATTCTTGTTCCTTGATGTCTAATGACACTTATTCTTGAAGGAATTTCGTTTTTATGGTGATTTGGGGGGTTAAACCAAAACCTAGGGTTTTGAAGGTTAAGCTGTCATAGAGACAGATTCGTAACTCTCTTTGTTCATTTTTTTTGAGCCATTTAACGTGTGAATCTGGAGAAACTCAAAACATAGAAGTTGTAGATCCAGATGTCTACTGTCTCACAGAATTTTTCCACGATTTTAGGGTGAGCCAAATAAGTGAAAGAGGCCCCGAATTGAGACTGGTTCAGAATACTAGCGAGATTGAAACGAGAACTGAAAGTTAATTGTTTGAAGACCTTAGAGTTAGAATTGGATGATGAGTTCTTCTTACGAAATGCTCAAAAATGTGTCATATAAGTTCTGTAAAAAGGAAATGTTAATTTGATGAGTATTCTGTTAGATATGGTTGAAAAAGGGAAGAGTGTTGCTAATGTTAGTGACACAGAAAAGAACAGAAACAGAACAGGCTTGTAAAAATCACAATAAATCCAATTTACATCATTTTTGGGCCATATTTGGATATGTGATAGCCATATGAGTCTATTGAAAATGAAGTTTTAAATTGCCTTAATTGGTTGAGAAATGAATAAGTTATAAGCTCTTGAGTCGGGAAGGGTCCAGCTCATGACTGCATGTTAAAGCTGATTGTAAATGGGAGATTTGGATTCCCTTAATGACCGAATTAGAGCATGGTTATAAAAGAAGAAATGTG
>JAOTIZ010000062.1:5788-17100 GCA_027123425.1 Erythroxylum panamense
TTATGTACTATTTAATGTTTTAATTATCAGTTAAGAAATCTTTTTTCCTTTATATGATCATTTAATTTTCTGTTTAAGCAAATTACATGGGTTGAAAATTTCAAAAATTATGTAAGGATAATTTATAATTGTTAACGTTGAAAACAAATTTCACATCGAGATTTTCAATACAATTGTCATTCAATAAGTCATTTATAGAGAGTTAAAGGTAACCTCATCAAGCATACAGCTTCGAACTTTGGATTAAGCAATCAAGGTTACATTTGAAGAAGGAAAATAATTAGCGACGGAAAGGTTCCGTTGCTAATTTATATTACAATTACCGACAAATGATGGAAACTATCAGTACGGACCGATAAATATACCGACAATTTCCATCGGCATATTACTATCAACTTCACCGATGGTTTTCATAAACCATCGGTAAAATATGCCAATGGAGCCTCTCGTATCATCGGTAAAATATACCGACCATATTTATGATGACGGAAGTCTCCATCGGTCTATTCCGTCGATAAATAACATTACCGACAGTAACTCTGCGGTTTCCGTCGGTAAATGTCGTTAGTAATGCCCCATTTTCTTGTAGTGGCTTTATCAAACCAATCAACATGAACATTTATTTACCATTATTACAAAAGACCACAAATGTAGGTGCTTTAGCTCCTCCCAATCTATTATCATGGCCTTAAATGCATTCTTGATTTTAGAGAAGACCCCAAACTCATCTTCAACTCCAAAACCTTCAAATAGCAAGTTCGCATAGCCTAATCCTAGGCTTCTTGTAGAGCCTAACTTATCATAAGGATCAAGACTTCCATCCGCGTTAGACTTTCCACCCTTAAAGAAGCTAATTACTTCCATACGATACAATTGAAGAAATCTAGGAAACAAGTCACAGGTGATCAAGCTTAACAAAACAAGCTAGAATATTTCCCCAATCAAGGTCGTGGATAGGATTCCATAGTTTTTCCACCTTTAGAAGTGCTAAAAGTTGGGGTCATAAGATGGAAATCATCCCTTCTAGGTACCTTCATAGGAAAGCGGCTTCCTTTCTCCCTAGTACTCAAATGTTTTGAAGCCAACTGAGGACGGAATAGTTTAGAGAATGCTCATTAATGAAGGTGACTACTTCATCTTCAGGTTTGATAATGAGAACATGTTTAGAATATTGGAAATGGAGTCTTGTCACATTCAAGGTAAAGCCCTATTGATGAAAACTAAAGATGTCTTTAAATAAAAATAATATAAAAATTTGCCTATATGGATTAATCTCCACAATATTCCTTTTAAATATTGGTCAACTACTAAATTGAGTAATCTAGTAAGCTCCATATGTAGGTATTTATGCCTAGATAAAAACACAACTAGCTTAAGAAGAATTGGATATGCAAGAATTTGTATAGAAGTGGATAGTTAAAAGCTACCTAATACATTGAACATCTAATGGAAGCCTAATCCTAGAAAAGGAAAAAGGATATAAAGCCCATAAGATGGGATTCTTAAACTTGATGATATATCTAAATTAGCTATAAATGAAAATAAAAGAAGGGAAACTCAAGATAAATGCTATAAAGAGACTGGATAATGGGGAACATAATAAAAAGGTGGTAGAAACTATTATCTCCTCCACACAAACAATGATAAGACTTGAGGAAGCAAAAGACCAATAAGAGGAGATAACACAAGCTGATAAAGAAATAACACCACCAAAAGAAAATGTCAGTACTTATGCAAGAGAAAAAGTTAATAGATGAAAATCTCATTATTGATACCCACCACAATGAATAGGGAGGAGAGAGGCTACTAGGTGAGAAATTGGTTATCCTTTATTCTCTAATCCCTAATAGAGAATTAGGGTAAAAAGGAGAGAGGCCTTTAGTTGAGAATTAAAGGAACTTCAAAATAATTCAAGCACCATAACCATGAGGAAAATATGAAGAAAATAACAGAGAAAATGGCCTCAAACCCTTAGCTTTCATTAATGATTATTGCCTAGAATGTCAAAAGCATGAGTTACCCCAAAAATAGTAAATAGTTGAAGATTATTTATTGTTAAAAAACTCTAAATTGTTGGAATTTTGGATAATAGGGTAAAGAAAAGGAAGATCAAAAATGCTTTTGGATGTTTGATAAGGAATGGATAATAACTACAAACAATCAAGCATGTCCTAATGGAAGAATTCTAGTAGCTTTTAACCTGAAGATCTTCAGAATTCAACAAACCATAATCAATGACGAAATGATTCATCTATTGGTTAGTGTAAATACATGATCTGGAAATATTGGAGTTACTTTGATATATAGAGCTAACCATAAGTTGTAAAGGTCCTCTCTTTGGAGTAGCATTTAAAGTCTAAGAAACTCTATTAACTAAACTTAAATTGCCCTAGGGGATTTCAATAGTATTACACTAGTATAAGAGGTGTAAGGGGGCTAGATAATTATTAAAGCAAAGAATGGAGATATTGTTAATTGCATCATTGATGCTAATCTACCAGACCTAAAATATGAAGGAACTTACTTTACTTGGAATAACAAACATATGGGAAGCTAACTTATAAGGAAAAAATTTGGATAGAGATGTGGTAAATCCTTAATGGCTTTCAACGTTTAGTAGGGGTAGAGCTTTATCTGGTTTTCCTTTATGCTCAAATTACATACCTATCAAAGTTCTTTTGAAGTTAAGAAAAATAGGAAAAGAGTTCCTTTTAGGCTCAACATCCTAATGGTGACCATAAAGGGGTTTTAGGAGGTTATTAAGAAAGGCTTAGTTATCGAAGTGAAAGGGTTTTAATCCTAACTAGGAAACTCCATGCATTAAAGGAAGGGCTTAAAAAACTCCATTTCGAAAAGGTCAATAATACAAACTTTAGCATTAATATGGAAAATGAGAAGCTTATCTCTACATTGCATGAACTTTACCTCACATTTAAAAATGCAAAGCTAAGAATAAAAGAATTGAAGATCTAAATAAGTACAATACAACTCTAAGGAATTATTATTCACTATTAAGATTAAACAAAAAAAAATAGAACTCTAAGGATGATGATAAAAGCACCAGGTTCTTCTATAATGCCATTCTAAACATAAAGGTCTCAAACAAATTTGATCCTTAGAAAATCCAAAAGAGGTAAGCATTAAAGACCAGAAGAAGATTAATGAATTGACATTTAACCACTTCAAGAACCTAATAGGTAATTCTAATAGCAGTGCTTAAATATATAGGTAATAAATGAATTTGTTTCTAATTATATCACTCAACAACAAAATGAGGAGGTATTTGAGCCTTTCAATGATGAAGAAATAAAACAAGTATGATTCGAGATCAATATTGATAATGAGCCTAGTATAAATGTCCTAAATTCTTTTACTAAAAATACTAGAGCCTAACAGGTAACAGGATCACTAAAGTCATTCTTTAATTCCTTGATGGTGGTAAAATGCTCAGGTAACTTAACAAATCCTTTGTATGTCTCGTTCCAAAGAAATGAATGCAAGTACACTTTATGATTATAAACCAATTTCCTATTTCAATGTAATTTACAAGGTAATTTTTAGACTGCATGCTGAAAGGTTGAAGGTTGGTCTCAAGATAATCATTAGCTCTACATAAAGAGCTTTTATCCAAGGGAGGAGCATAAATGAAAACTTATTAATATTATAGGAGTTATTCAAGGATTGAAAATGTAAAAAGATCTTGAGGAATTGTGATTTAAAGATAAAATTCTATAATTGACTCGTTGATTTGGGAGGAGCATAGGTGATAACTTATTAATATTATAGGAGTTACTCAAGGAAAAAAGATCTTGAGGAATTGTGCTTTAAAGATAGAATTCTATAAAGCCTTTGATTTTTTAATTTGGAACTTCATCCTGGAAGGCATTGGACTTTCCTAGCTGCTTTATTAATTAGATTGACCACTGCTTCTCTACTACTTTTTATGCAATTATTGTCAATGGTGAACTTACAAACTACTTTCAAAGAGCTAGAAGGCTTAAACAAAGGGATCTTTTTTCCTAACTTATTCTTGATGTGCATAGAAGTTCTTACTAGGCTCCTCACTCAAAAGACTAATAACTATAGGGTGTTTAAGTTCTAAAAAAAATGTAAAAATCTAAAGTTCTTCCAACACTCATTTGTTAATCATTTATTGTTATTGTTGATTGGTGTTAATTCATACTTAGTCAACATCTTAATTGATTCAATGCTCCTATTTGGCAAATGGTTAGGCCACTTGTTAACGTAAATAAAAATTGACAATAATACACATATCTGGTTTTGGTTCGATAATTTGAACCATCTTTGACACTCTTTAAGCTATAAGGATTGGAAAGCCTAAAAGGGAATTATTTCACTTTCAACTAAGTGGAAGAATTCATAGGGGAAGGAAAATGGTACTGTAGGTATCAAGGTTTTGAAACCATAATAAGGAATGCTCCCACTTATAAGCTTAGTTTAGAAGAGAAGAACAGGATCTCCTAGAAAAGACATGTCTCAAAACAATTTACCAACAAACCATATTTTGAAATGCTCAGGACTCGTATGGAAAAAGTCCCATGGAAAAGGCTAGTATGGTTTAATAATAACTCTCCTAAAACCTCATTCAATTTATAGATTGTTATTAAGTAAAAACTCTGAATCATGCATAGAGTAAAGGGTATGGAATTGTGCAATAACCTCTGTAAGCTTTGAATTTAGGATCTAGAATCTCAAGATCATCTCCTAGTTAACTATCATTATGTTATTAGCTTTTGGAACTATTCTTGCAGCAAATGTAGACTACAATGGTCTGGAAATAACTGGGTACAAGTTATCCTTTGGGCGATGCATACAAAGTTCATACATGAAGGAAATAACACCTTGCTCAAGCTAGTGTTTAGTTATTGAACTTATATTATATGTGAGAAAAGGAATACAAGAGTATTTCAATAAATAAAACTCAATATCCAGGATTTGTGCTAAGGCATTTTTATGAGAATTAAAGGACTCATACTCGCAAAAGGATTAGCTGAGTCTACTAGTTTTAATATTGCTTGATGTTGGCAAGTTTCAACATAATAGAGAGTTTTGATTTTAAAGGGGACTCAAACATACTTCTAATAGAACTTAAACCAATTCAAAAAAATTTGAGCAAGTAGACGTTGTAGGATAAAGTGATGCTCATAGGAATTATCTACTTACTCTTACCACTAGCTTAGTCAATAGTCGCCAATCGAAGTTGCTTTTATTTGTACTAAGGAGAATGTAAACAGGACATCTAAATGATTTGCTAAACTACTTTTAGGTGGATTAAAGAGCATATTTTTCCTAGTAATGTTAGCTAGAGATGAGTCATGATCTTGCATCCATTTGGTAAGTTTCTAACACTCTTTAAATTGTCTAGTTTATTTCTTATAATATCAAGAACTTTAAGTTTGTATTTTCCACAAACAATGACAATGTTGTATCCCTTTATATAAGGTGTAGCTTTTAGTTTCATAGGCAATGGCAGTTGTGGCTTTTCCAAGTTTATTTTGTAAGCCATGCCAAAAGCTAGTTTGGTTGCTTTCATGTATTGTAACTTATGGATGTAGCTTTGCTACTCTTACCATATTAATTCATTCACTTTAACTTTCTGAAAAAAAATTAAAACATAACATCAAAATCAAAAAGTAAATAGCATCCATTGGTAAGAACTTAAATTAATTTCAAATATTATCTTCACATATTTCAATGGTTATGATAATTATTCTTTTATACATAATAAGAAGTGTATTAAACTTTTTAAAGTAAATCTTTTAAGTTTACATCATAATATTTTGGTAATTCTTAGATATCTTTTCTTACATCTATAAATGTTGTATAAATTTCTATAACTAAAGCAAATATGAAAACTTTTGTATGTTTACAAAGAGTTGAAACGTTCAATTATTGTATAATATTTTTATATTCTATTTATTTTTAAAAATTTATTGTTATTTTTATATTTTTATTAATTACAAAATTTAAAAGATAATTATTGATTTATATGTCAGTACTAATTTTGTTAATATTTGAATATAAAATATATAATAGATTATTTATTATAAATAATTTACATTCATAATATATAAATTGATTTTAAAGTGATGAAATTTTGAAATATATATACGTATATATACAATATTAAATAGACAGATCTGTGATGACAATCCCTAATAAATAAATAGAAATGTATGTTATGACTGTTTATACAGAAATTTGGTTGCCCTATATATGGGTGGTTGTAAGTTCCGTATAGGGATGTTACACTTATTAAATGTTTTTTAGTAAAACAGTTAGGCTAAAAGTGTTTTTTGAGCCCTATTATTTTTATTAGAATATAATTTCAACTGTAAAGTCTCAAAGTACTCACTTTGAACCCTAATATTTTTAAAATGTTCAAAATAAATCTTAAGTAGATTGAAAACTAAATAAAGTTAAACTTCCATTTATTAAGTACCGTGTCATCATTGACATGGTATTTTATATTTTTTTATTATCTAGTAGGTTTAACTACTACATATATGCCACATGGTATAATGAGGCCTACAAATTGATTTAAAAAAGTTAAAATTATTAATACTTTAATTAACTTAATTATTTTATATCTTACTTATATTAATTAAATTTTTAACTGAAATCTTCATATATGTTTATATAGTATAAATCAATAACTAATTCTCAAATTATTATGAAACTCTAATTGAATCTAAAAGGAAAGACATCTTTGAAACAGTGCAATCTTAGTTGTAGCAAAGAAAACTATATAAACAATGTTATCAAGAACTTCAATGGTCCTTATTAATATTGGAATGAGAAGCATACATATCACTTGTTCAATTACCCCATCAAATTTTGAGGTTATTAGATAGTGTAGAAGTTAGAAAAATATAATTGAATATGAAAAAGTTGAAAACCTCAACTACACCAGAGATAATGGAATTTCCAATTGAGAATATCAGTTTAACACTGCCACCCAAAATAGATACACTATTAGCAACTACCTGCTACAAAACATTCATCCCTCTGATTGCAAACTCCTTTGCCTTATCAACCAGTCCTTCCTAAGAGATAATCAATTCCATGAAAGTCATATCTAGTTCAATGTAAATATGGCCCCATTCCTGCTCGAAAACTTTTTCATAAACTCAAAAGTTTCTCTGAAATAGAAGATAGGTTCATAAAATCATTATCAACCATCCTCATCTTAATACCATTCTTCTCTGCATATTATCTCTCTTTAGCGTATGACTTTAGTGAAATGGCTGCATCTTTTCCTTCAAAATCTTTTCCTTCAAATTCAATTTTATAGAAAAAGAATATCAATCTAGCCAAAACGACACTGTCATAGAAAAAGAATATCAATCTATCCAAAACGACACTGTCATACCAACTATCAACCCAATTGCCACAACGATTTTTAATCTTTTCAGGATTCCTTTGGTGCAAAAATAACTAACTGCACTATACCCAAAGCTTTTTCTTTTTAAAGAAGACTTTGTAAAAAATGTTGAATCCACATTTTTTCTACTCTATAAGAACCTTAAGTTGAGAATTAACAATGACTCCATGCCATTGATAGTCTCATAAGCAATAATTCAAATCCAATATAATAAGCTAAACCAGAGAGAGGAAAGGGGGCTGGGTTCAATTAGAATTTCACAATAACTTGGGAATTAGTTTAGATTAGGATTTTAGTTAAAAAAAACTTAACTAATATAATTAAGATATAGAATAAGTAAATTGGTTAAAAATATTAAAATTTTTAAATCATTTGTCAGCCTCACTTTCACGTGTCATACTAATTGATTTTTTAAATAATAAAAATATCATAATAGCAATGACCTAGCACTTAACAAGAGAAAGTTTAATTATATTTAATCTTCCATCTACTTAGCATCTATTCTGAAAGTTTTGAAAACGTCATGATTAAAATTAAATGCTAAAAAGTTTAGGGTTCAAGTTATATTATGATAAAAATAACATGATTTCAAATACATTTTTAAGCCTAAAAACAAATTAAACATTTTTAATTATGGAATTAACATATTGTAGAATAATGTTATTATTTTTAATTTACATAACCATATGAGGGTTTTTATTACACAATATGCATAAAAATAAATAAAAATATTTCTTGGTCATGCAGTATTTTGACTATTTCATCTTAAGATGCAATATATAGATGAAGAAACTCTAAAAATAAATACATTGGAACATATTAAGGTGATTAACACTCAAAATCATAGAGAAGTATATACATTTATATAAACTAAGTACTAAATAGTGAAATAGAGACCTTCACTTTCACCTGAACCCAACTAAAGATTATTTCAAGGGTTTTGCTTATATTGTATTAAGAAATAAAACCATATCTCTTGTACCACGTCAAAAGAGAGATTTAACAAATTGGAGTGAAGGTATGCTAGTTTGATAAATTTTAAGCCCAGTAATTGAGAATCTCTAAAACTAAGACAAACATGAGAATGAGCATATCAACATGTCAGATAAAAATAGAATAAAATCAAGTTTTATAGCACTTATTAATGACATAATTATTGAAGGGATTGTATCTAATTAGCATTAAGTAGGTGCAAATCCCAATTAAACAAACAGTATTTTGTTTAGAACAAAATTTGAGTTAGCACTCAGTAACAAATGATATAAAAAGGATTTTGTTATTGAACCATGTAATAGATTATTTTAGTAGATCGGCCTCGTATTGTTAATATCAACGAAGACCACAAAAGGAAGAATGTTAGTTGGTTATTTATTAAGGTTTAGTTTAATTAGTATGGGGATTTTTAAAAGGGTCGACTTTTATAAATTTTTATAAGAATAATAATGATAATAATAAGAACAACAACAACAACAACAACAACAACCACCATAATACATGTATAAGTCTTTTTGACATTTACAACTAAAAGAGAGATATTTATCAATAAATGGAACATTAAAATTCATCAACTTTTGAAAATTGGCATTCTCACAGGCAATTTGATTTTCTAATAAATGTTTTACATAACAATTTAAAAAAAAGTATCATTTTAATTACCTTAAAACTAATAACATAATAAAAGTAGAAGTGTTATTAATAAAAATTTTAGGAATAACCAATCCTAAGTTATTCAACATTTTGATATTTTTTCAATTTAGTGTGCAGACTTTTAAATTTTTAATTGAGTGACTAATTAAATTTTTAATTGAGTGACTAACATTTTAAAATTTTAATAATTTAGTTCAAAACAATAGTTTTTACTGATATGGCTAATAGATGGATATCCATATAACATTTAATAGATATGTTACATCATCAAAGATAAACTTTTGAACTGAATTGTTAAGATTTTAAAAGGATGGCTACTTAATTAAACAATTTTAAACCTTAAGCACTAAATTAAAAAAAATTGATACTTTTGAATATATTATCCTTCATAAATTTGTTTCAAATATATGGAATTGTCAATTTAATAAAAAGAGTTTAAATAGGTTACTTTGGAATACACTATGATTCTATTGTTTTAGAATGCTTTTATTTATTTTCTAGTACTATTACGCACAAATTCAGTTCTTATGTAGTTGGAAAGTATGCATCACATCACTAAAATTTAAAGTCGTCTAATTAAGAAGTTAATTTTTTACCTTTATAATGTTATGAACTTAAGTGCTATGAAACATTGGGTATTTTGTTATTATAACCTACTTATTTGACCTTTTTATCTTAAATGTTCAATTAGATATAAAAGAAAAGCTGAAATTCGATTTCACAGAAGATAAGATATTAAAAATCTTCATGCCAAATAATGCCCCAAGATCATTTTCTTGCAATAGAAATTCTTACTTGACCAATAACTTGGAGGCCATTGAGGGATATTTGTGATTCATTAGTAAGTTGAATGGGGTAGATCATCTTTGAAAGCTTCTCCAACAAGTTCTCTTAAGTGAAAGGGATGAAGTAATTGGATTAATTATAATCACTTGCCTTATTGAGAGCACTATTCCATGGTCCCATGGTTATGGTTAGTGTTGAAGAGAGTTTGATGAGAGGGCTCAATCATGTTTGTATGCGCAAACCACTTAGAAGATAGAAATGGACAAAGTCTTGATTGGATCACGGTGACGAAGCAATGAAAACAATGCTAACACTTGATTGGAACATGAGGATGAAAAAGGAATGAAATGATAGTTGAAACCCTAACTTTGGCCAATGTATATATAATATAGAATAAACTCATTGGATTATGACACCCACTACGATGACCATGTTTACGAGAAAGAGACCCAATTGGTTTATTTGGAAGTGCATATCCACGTCAATTTAGGGCATCAATAGGAAGCAAAATGTTAGTTTTGGGTCCCAAGTATTAAGTTTAAGGCAAAAGTTGTGGGAACGGAGTTTCAACTTTCTTAGCTCTACCTCAACTGCCACCAAGGGCTGTATTATGCAATGTACTCAATATGTCCCAAAAAAAAAAAGTAGTACGGGCACCAGCCCGGCGCGGAACAGCGGCGCGACGAACGCCAGGAAGCCGCTGGGCCAGCAACCGGGATTGGTGACCCGCATCGCGCCGGCGACGTCGAACCCCAGTTCGGGGAAGCCGTAGGTCCAGCCCTCGGCGACCCGGTGGGCCTTGTACGTCGGGATGGCCTCGACCCGGAACGCCGGCCGCCAGTCGTCGTCCCAGCAGGCCGCGAGGTGGGTCGGCCGGTAGCGTTCGACCAGCGAGGCGAGCATGTCGAGGAAGCCGCGCAGCGCGTTGTTCGGCGGGGCATCGGGGCGCGAGCGCTGTTCGGGCACGCCGAAGAACGCGCGGAACCAGGTGACGACACCGCGCACGACCGGCGCCACGAGCAGCGTCGCCAGCACGACGAACGCCGCCGGCACCACGCCCGGTGTCGCCGCCGGATCACGAAGCCGGAACCACAGCGCGAAGGTGACCGCGATGATCGCCATCGACGGCATCAGCAAGTGGTACGGCGACTTCCAGGTGCTCACCGACTGCACCACGTCCGTGTCCAAGGGCGAGGTGGTGGTGGTCTGCGGCCCCTCGGGCTCGGGCAAGTCGACGCTGATCCGCTGCATCAACCGGCTGGAGGAGCACCAGCAGGGCCGGATCGTCGTCGACGGGATCGAGTTGACCAACAACCTCAAGCGGATCGACGAGATCCGCCGCGAGGTCGGCATGGTGTTCCAGCACTTCAACCTGTTCCCGCACATGACCGTGCTCGACAACTGCACGCTCGCGCCCATGCTGGTGCGCAAGGTCCCGCAGGCCGAGGCGGAGGCGACCGCCCGGCGCTACCTC
>JAOTIZ010000062.1:35140-45873 GCA_027123425.1 Erythroxylum panamense
GTTTTAGAAAATTCTCAAATTTCACCAAAAAATTTAAATCAATAAGTTAATTCACCTGATCAATTTCTAAGGCAAAAAATTCACTATCCATATCATAATCATATTAAAACATTCATTTATACTCGAAAAATGTCAAATGAGTGCATGAACAAATCATTGTAATGTGTGCAATAATCAAATTCACGTGTATGTATGCTATATTATGTATGATCATGAAGTCCATTTCTTAAATTTATCATTGATATCTCTCATGGACAGTATTTCTAAGGTTCTAACCCTTAGCATAGGAAAACAGGATGTTATAATCTAAGGGGCTAGATGTGGTGTACGGCAAATCCACTACCTGTGGTTGCCTTAAAATCCTTGGGGAGATGTTCATCAAGGACACCAACTCAAGTATACTCGACTCCATCATGGGAACTTCATTTGTATATAAAAATTGAGAGATTAGACATGAAAAGTAGAGTAAAGAATGCAGCTTACTCTCAATGGCTAACATAGCTTCAATAATGAGACGTCTAAGGTTGAATCGCACCTCGGTACCAATCGCATAAATCAATTTAGTCTACGTTAAGTAGATAAAGAAAATGTGTGTGCTTGACATCCAATTGGTCACTACTAACTTAAAGAGCACGAAATACTTTTAGGCAAGCATTGAAGAATGAAGCACAGAGCTAGATGGCCATGCAGTCAATTTTCTTCCTGTCAATACCATAGTAATTAAATCATTTGATACATTTCAATCGTCATCAGTTGATCAACAATCAGATTATCAAATCCTATAAACAAATTCAAACGATAAACATCAAAACGAACTAACCAACCTTGCATATATACTGATCTATAACAAAGCAGTCACATTCAGAATATCACTAATTAAATTGCAGTAAAACTCTTTTACCAGATCTAAGTTATAATGTTATGGAAGCACTGAGGCTTGCGGTAAATGTCTCTCTGATAATAAAGTGTTCAGTCCATATTATTGAAACTCCTCTAAATTGATTGGATGGTTGAGAACAAACTTGACAATGTTAAGAGTCGCCCATTTTTGTCCACTCGCGGAGGAGTAGAACTTGAAAGAAATCACATCATCCACTGTCAAGCGGACAGAAGAAATGCGTCAAGATGGTCAGACTATTTTCAGAGCCCGCTCCTTTGTATACTTTTTTAGGAGCCATAGGAAGCAGAGTCGATGGAGCAGCTGCTGCGGTAGTCTCACTGAAATCTGAGGTAGAGTCTTCAAACATGGATAATATGATCCGAGCAACGTCATCATCTGGATCTGGTACTCTTTTCTAAATAGAAGTAATGTCAGGAATATCAATGGGAGCAGTTAAAGATGACCCAGCCCCTGTGAGTCTCCTTTCAGTTGTCAGGTTGAGCGTTAATCGACCTGAACGACGTAATAGAGCTGTTGTTTTCTTTTCTAACATCGAAGAGGAATTTTTCTCTTTGTTCTTTCCCATTCCAATTAGAAATAACAAACACCCAATCAATTTCAAAGAGAAGACAACAGTGTAGAGAGAGGAGTTACTAGAAAATTATCGATAATGATAAATCTTGAGACGCCAAAAGAACAAGTCAATCTTGAGAATGAGATTGAAGATCCAACGATTTAGCTAAAAGGAAGAAGAAGCCCATATGCTGAATAATGTGAAGATGAAATTGCAAGAGAGAAGAGGAGTGTGGTGGTAACTGAGGGGTTGTGCAGCAGTAAGAGAGAAAAAAAATAAATGTTATGGATTTTTAGTCCTCTTGCATATAAAACATTTTTTTGTTCGTTTTTTAAATAAAGAAATATAGATCAATAATGTAAACCTCATATTGCCAAAGCCACTCGAAAAATTTTAATCATTAATGCATCAAGAGGTTTCGTAAAGATATCCACTAACCGCCTTTTCGTAGACATATGTGACAAATTGATTGTTTTGTTTTCCACAAGCTCTCGAATAAAGTGGTACCTCAAATCGATGTGTTTTGTCCTTGAATGCTAAACCGGATTCTTCGTGATGTCTATAGTACTTTAGTTATCGCATAATGTTATCAACATATTCTGATCAATCACGTAATATTCTAACATCTATTTCATTGAAAGAAGTTGTGAACAACAACTACTTGTAGCGATATATTCATCCTTTATAGTCGACAGTGAAATTGAATTATGCTTCTTACTATACCAAGATATAAAATTGTTTCCTACGAAGAAATAACCTCCTGAAGTGTTTTTCTGATCATCTAAGTTTCTAGCCTAATCTGCATCACTATATCCAGCTAGATAAGATGTCGAGTCAGATGTATACCATATTCCAAAATCAAATGTTCCACTTATATACTTGATAATCCTCTTAACAGTTGTCAGATGTGTTTCTTTAGGATTGGCTTAATAATGAGCACGTATACCAACACTATAACAAATATCTGGTCTACTTACAGTCAAATACAATAGACTTTCGATCATGCTCCAATATAAACTAACATTAACGCTTTTACCATTCTCATCTTTTTTTAGCTTGATTGAGACAATCATAAGTGTTCTCGCATATATGGCATTCTCAGGGCCGAACTTCGTTATTAAACTCTTGGCATATTTGGTTTACAAAACAAAAATTCCATCCTTCACTTGTTTAATTTGCAAACCCAAAAATAAATTCAGCTTACCTATCATGCTCATCTCAAATTCAGATGTCATTAATTCAACAAATTCATCTACCATCTTCGGATGAGTAGAACTAAACATAATTTCATCGACATAGATTTAAGCAATTACCAAGTTAGATCTAACCTTTTTAATAAACAAAGTTTTGTCAACACTACCTCATTCTTATCCTTTCTTGATGAGATATTGAGGGAGTCTCTTATACCAAGCCCTTGATGCTTATTTGAGACTATAAAGAGCTTTCTTTAGCTTAAAGATATGGTCTACATAGGCTGAATCGATAAATCCTTTTGGCTTCTTGACATACACTTCTTCTTGTATGAACCCATTCAGAAAAGCACTCTTTACATCCATCTGATAAACCTTAAACCCCCTCACACATGCTATACCTAATAATAGTTTGATAAACTCAAGTTGTACCACCGATGCAAAGGTTTCGTCAAAGTCTATTCCTTTAACATGAGAATATCCTTGAGCTACTAACCTTGCTTTTCTTATGGTTACATTATCCTTATAATCTATTTTATTTCGAAACAACAATTTTGTTCCAATCATATTAAAATTCGATGGTCTTAGCATCAATTCTCATACACCATTCTATGCAAATTAAATCGATTCATCTTACATGGCTTCTGTCTAGAACTCATCTTATTGAGCTTCTTTAACATTCTTTGTCTTGAAAGAAGAGGTGTAGCATAAATAACCTGCAATTTCTCGATAATCAACCCTTCTTCCTTCTCTTATTTTTCTTCTTTCACTAACATCTCCAATAATGTTCTCTATGGGATGACTTCTTCTAATTTGGGAGGGAGGATCCTGATTCAAGTTAGCTTCTCTTGAGTTTTGAACATTTACAGGAACAATTTCTGCATAGAGTGTTTTAGTTGATTCATCATCCAAAGTAATTGATAATTTTTCAATTCGCACAATTACTTCCTTAGTAACATCTAATTGCAGATTTGGGAAATTCTTTAATCTTGTCTCGCTGCTTGAGTTGATTCTGAGGATCAGTTCTATCGATGTTCTTTTACCACTTGATCATTCAACAAAGATACATCCTCTATCATAACATTTATGGACTCTAGCACTTTGTTGATTCTTGGATTATACACTGAGTAAGCTTTACTGTGAGTTAAATAACCAATGAAGATTTCTTCATCACTTTTGCTCTCAAAATTTCTAAGTTATTGTAACATCCCATGTTTGGCGCTAGAATATTGGGGGAATTAGTAGTGTACTGCATGCTTATGCATTATTGATTATTCATATGTACGTGAATAAATATTTTTTACATATGTAAAGGCGTGTACATGCATTTATTGACATTTTCAGGTATAACTGGTTTTAAAATTTTGAATAAAATGAGAATTGTGGTTTTTATGTGTCAAAAATTTATTTGGAGCATATCATGACTATTTCGCAATTTTTGGTGAATTTTAGGAATTTTTGAAATTTTGGGATATTTTGGACAAAAAATAGAATAAGAGACAAATGGGAGGGTGACACATGGCCCACATGCATGAGTGCTATGCGTCATTGAATTGTTAACCCACATAGTTAGGTGTTGAGTAAAAACACTTTTGCACCTCACATCTCTTCTTCACCACCGAAAACACAAACGAAAACTCTTCTTTGTTCTTTCCTTCCATCGCCAAAACTACCTGTTATGCATGTTTATGTATTTGGTGTCTAACTCTCAACTGCTAGAGAACTAACTAAAGATGACGTTTGAGTTAATGTTTGTTTGCTTGAGAGAATGAGAAAATCTGGAATGTTTGAGCTAGAATTTCATTGAATCAAGTAAGTTTTTCATGAATACATTTGATGATGTTTTAGTATTTTCTATATGGGTTCATGCATGAGTGATATGGGAAGAAATAAATTTTGTGGTGAGAATAAAGAAGTACAGAAACATGGTGAAAAATGCAAAAAATTGGGAACATGCGTGAGAGATGTCAGTTTTGATGTTTAAGTTTGAACCTTAGATTTTTGAGTTGTTTTGTGTTGTTTAGCTAAAAGGGGAGTAGTATAGATGATGTTTGCAGGCTTGTGGATGGATGCATGCGTAAGTGGCTATAAGTTCTGTTTTGGTTTATGGGTTATTGCTGTTTATGAAAACAAACTTACAGTAGTGAGACAAAGCAGGTGTGTGAAGTTTTAGTTTTGATGGTAAATACCATATAAGCTTGCATTTGAATTGTTTTAAGATTGTACTAGAGTAGAAAGATAGAATATATGGTTAGGAATAAATAAATTATTAGGAAGAAGAGTGAAGAAGTCTGCAGTTTATGGTGAAGAAGAAGAAAAATCTGTGTTTTGTTAAGCTAGAGAGAGAAGAGAAGAGGAGTTGCACCTGAAGGTTGTTTTTTCCAAAATTAAACTATGTTGATTCTTTTAGCCATAACTTTGTCATTAGATCTCTAAATGACTTGGAACTTGAACCAATAGAGCCATCTAAATTGATTAGAACAAGATCGATTGACTCAAAGTGTGGGTATGTACTGGAATATTATAAACTGGAGATATTATAGTGAATATGTTTCCATTATTTTGATTATAATTTGATCCGTAGAACTCTAAATGAGATTATTTTTATTAAAAATAAACTAGAAACATTTGAATACAAATGTTAAGAAGAAATTGAATTTGAATTCTGTCCTTAAAGATCTTGAAATTTAGTTTGAAAGTGAGTCTTGGCTTCAGCTGTAGCACTACTAGGGATAGAAATCATGATTGTTATTGAATAAACTATATTGAAGTAGGACGAATTAGCTTTTAGCTTTCGATTGGTGTAAAGTTTGTAATTATTGGATATTGGAATTGAGAGTTATACGGTGTGAAAATTGAAAGCATGATCATGCATTAGCCAAAATTTCAAATGTACATAGTCTGTGGTATTTTGAGCATAACTCATTGAATAATAAACCAAATTGTATGACCTTGGTATCATTAGAAAATTAAGACAATGAGGAACAATTGTATAGAAGAAAGTGTTATAGAAATACATCATTTTATTGATCTTATTGATTATTCAAAGTTGACCAAAATGAGGTGCTTCTAACAGAAGTTGGAATAGTAATAAATGTTTGAATTTTGGAACTTTTGAAGTACAATTGATGTTTACATCAGTTTAGTAAGGAAATATACCTGAGAATTTGTCATTGAACATGCATATTACAGGATACATTCTTAAATATGCTTATTTAATTAATTGAGCAATGTAGTAATATAAAACTATATGTAATTGCATATAGACTAGCACGTCGAATGACTGCTTCCAGATATTGCTTTGACTTCAAGGCAATAAGTGAAAAAGGAGCTATTATGAGTAATATAAGACAGTCTCATCTTCAATTGTTGTGTTTGATACTGAATTGATTTGACTTAGGTTATATGTGTGTATTGAATTGGGAATTCCGAGTTGTTGAATGTATGAACCTGTTCTGTTTTTGAAAATGTTAAGTCCTAGTTGTGGATAAATAAGCATGCTTAGAAGAGTCTGCAGCTGCTCCTATGAAACTTCGGTGTCTCTTGTCACTGATACTTCGGTGTCATTTGTTATTGACACTTCAGTGTGTCATGTTATTGAGATGTAAGTCTCTCCTATTTTATGATACCAATCATGGTATCTCCTATATAAGCCTCGTTACCCACTTTTGTTGATGGATTAGTAGTTATTTGGTTTTGTATTCTCAAATATGTTTGATTTTGATATAAACAAAATTATGTTCAGATCTTAAGGGATTATGCCTTCTTCTGATACTCAGTCCTGCTATCTATGCAAACTGTTTTGAAAATTCATGATGTCTGAATTGTTTGTTAAGACAAACTTTTAATGAATGCTTATGATATAACTTGATTCGGTATGATTAATTGTTAGTTTACGCATAGTTTGGTTATTACTCACTAAGCTATATGCTTAGCACGGTGGAATTGCACTGTGTAGGTTCTGAGAGATGTTTGTAAAGACTGGGATAAGTCAACCATAATGGCCAAAGGAATTTGAGATTTATTTTGATCAAAATGTACTTTTGAGTTTGATTTTGGCTTGTATCTGATGTATATGAATTTGAATTTGTATGAATTTTGTAATAACTATATTTCAGTTTGGATTGGGATTTAAAACAAGTTTGTATTACCTTTAATGTAATATAATGTACGTTTTCCTGAATTGTTTTATGGAAGACATCAAATGGTTGGGTTTGTTTGTATCAATTTGTGTGGTGTCCATATATCCTTCTAGGGGGTATGTGGGTGTGACAGTTTTCCTAATCTCTAAGAATGTAGCACTTACTGCCAAAGACATTAAAGTAACTTAAATATGGTTTCTTTCCCTTCCAAAGTTCATATGATGTCTTATTCAAGATGCTTCGAAGGTAAGCTTTGTTACATATGTAACATGTTGCATTGACTCCCAAAAATGCATAGACAATTTTCTTCCATTCAGCATCGATTTGTCCATTTATTGAAGTGTTATATTTTTCCTTTCATCAACTCCACTTTTTTGTGGAGTTTTAGGTGCTGAAAATTCATTTATGATGTTATACTCCTCATAAATATCATTAAAGCTTGTACTCTCAAATTCCCTTCTATGATCCAATAGAATTCTCAATACAACCATATTTTTCATATTCATAACTTGCATATATAGGCTTCTAAAAGCTTTGAAAGCTTTTGAATTTTCTTTCAAAAAGGATATCCAAGTATATCTCGAATAATCATCAATATAGTTTAGAAAATATCTAATTCCACCAATACTATGATTTTGTGTTGGACCAACCAAATCTATGTGAATTAATTCAACTATGCGTGATGAGGTAACATGTCTAACCTTTTTGTGTGGCACTTTCATCTGCTTGTCTATTTGACATGCACTGTAAATTGATGTATCTTCTTTGTTCATTATAGGTAGCCCCTTCACAGATTCCAATTTCTTCAACTTGCTACAAAGTTCATAGTTTACATGCCTAAGCTTTTGATGCCATAAACCTATGTTATTGTCATATGAGGTTGAATTACAGGTGGTTGCGACCTGCAACATATAGTTGTTATTGACCAATTGCTTTCCACTCGCAATGCCTTCTCCTTGTTCAGTTAACACCCTGCATTCATCACTTGTAAATTTAACTAACAAATCATCATCATAAAGTTGGCTTATACTTACCAAATTAGCTTTTAGTCCGTTAACTTGGAGCACATTCTTAAGGGGAGGCAATCCATTTGTGCATAATGTTCCTATACCAATTACCAAAGCCTTCTTTCTATCTCCGAAAGTCACATGCCCATCTATACAACTCTGATAATCGTTTAGGTAATTCTTTGCCCCTATCATGTGATGTGAACATCCACTATCAAAATACCAACCATTATGCGAAGTTGCCTTCATCGATTTAAGAACTACAAGAGCTTTCAATTGACCCTTTTTAACCCAAGTGGATTTCTATACTAAAGGTTGATTCTGAAATTTATGTGAGGGATATAGGGTCCTTCGGCTTTGGCTTCTTTGAAACAACTTCTGCAGTAACTTGTAATATTTTAGCTTTATGTGCCCGATAACTCCACAAAAATGACATATGGGAACAAATATTTGATTCTTCCTCGATGTTTCTTCTTGGACAGATCTGGGTATGTCAATTTTCTCATCGTTCACCTTGGAGCACTCACCTTTGTAACTAATGCCTTGAAGATCCTCTTTAACCTTACCAATTTTGATCAACTTTTCTAACTTTTATAAGCCTCCATTCAGCATTCTCAAACTCTTTTCGGTACTTACTAACTTCATTCTGGCTTCACCGAGCTCGTCGAAAGCTACCATCAATTTCTTCTCTAGTTTTTGGATAGTGTTCTTTATAAAGAAGTTTTCTTCCTTCAGCCTTTTATTCTTCCTACATGTTTTCACCCATTTTTCATACATCACTTCATAAGCCTTGTAAATATTCTTCCTTTTATCATCCTTTTATCATTGTCATAATTTGATATTGAACCTTGTCTTGATCTATCTCCATTTTTCTCGAAATTTTTTTATTTTCCCCTTTTTCGTCTTCAGTTACTTCCTTCTTAGTTACTATTAGGCATATAACTGGATTTTTGTTATACAAAGCAACTAACGCAGCACCATTTACAATTTTTTCTTCACTACCATATTCACTTTGAGATTCATTCTCACTTCAAGTGTTAGTAAAAGATTTCCCTTTTCTCTTCTTTAAATAATCTATTTACACATGTCTAAAGCCCTAACACTCATGGCATTGAATTCTCCTCATCTTTCTTTCACGCTTCTAAGTTTTGGCTTGTTGTTTAAAGTTGTTGTTTGATGAGCTCCCACCATTTTGCCTAAACTTGGGTCTGTCCTTTTTTATTTTATTCAGTCACTTACTGAAATTTTGTGTCAATAAAACCATATCTTCATTCTCGTTAGGCTCATCTTCTACATCATTCACACCTTTTCCAGTTTCAGATTGGCCAATCCTTTGCTTCTTTCTTACTTACTCCTTAATAGATTCATTGAAAATTTGTAAGAATTCCGATTACCTTTTCCAATGATAGATCGTTGATGCTGTGAGCCTCCTCTATTGCTATAAATTTTAGAATAAATCTTAGAGGTAGTGATCTCAACGTCTTCTTCACTAGTTTCAGATTAGAATACTTCTTCTTGAGTTGATGTGCTTGATTCGCTATATCACGCAATCTTTCATAAAAATCCCTAAGAGTCTTATTTTCATTCATCTTTCGTTCTTCAAACCTTACAGCTAATATTTGAAGTTTTGATGCTATCACATATTTGCACCCTTCACGAATAGTCTGTAAAGTATCCAATGCTTCTTTAGTTGACTCATAAACTGATATCATTAAGAAGCCTCCTTCATCAACAACATTGAAAATTGCATTCATTGCTTGTCCAAATGCCCTCTCTTCTTCGGCTCTTATCCATTCAGATGGATCTTTTAAAACTGCCTCACCCTTATCATCAGTATTCATCGGATGCGTCCACCTATGTCACCTTGAGTCTAAATGAAGATTCTCATCCGTGATTTCCATGAAAAATAGTTAGAGCCATCCAACAGTGGTGGCCTAGTGATAGATGTACTGTTAGGACCCGACCCAGAAACCGGACCCTAACCGGAACAGACGGAAACACAAGTCGAAAACGGATCGAATATCTAATGAGTCATCGAAAAATCAAAATCGAAAAGCTCGGATTTGCAAATTTTCAGAAACAAAGAAACAAAACGGAGCAATCAAATGTTGGATCTCGTTTCTGGAACCCATCCTTAGAATCACAATCGAATACATGTGCAAAGCATGAGTAACTCGTACTCTGCGAAAGCGAAAGAAATCGAAAGCAAATCGAATCGAAAGAACGGAAACATAAACGATTCGAACGGACCAAATCAATTTTCCCGACATCCGAAACTCGTATATTAGAATGACTCAAGTTGGATACCTTAAGCTTAAACCAAATCTGAAACCGGTATAAAATTTTTCTTTTCTTTTTTTACTCGCTTTATTCAATCTTATACAAATCCCATCCTTAAACAAAAACTCAAATCATAAAATTCCTCATAATCATGCTATATCCCATTCTTACTAACAAAATCAATAATCTCATTCTTATCTTTCTTTTATCATACAAATTTTGGCAGCGTAACGGCTACATTTTACAACTAACCCAACCTGCAAAGTATTCAAATTACACTTCTGTATTTCTCAGCAACAACTAGTAATCATCGGACTCCCCGTCCGGAACCAAATCACATTATCCAATATCCAAAAATACATTTATTCACATTCATACATAAATCATTTCCATTTCTCAATTCGATATACAATTTCACATTTCATTTACACAAACCGTAATTCACTTTTCCATTCTATATACAAATCCATAAATCAATTTATCATGTCTGAAATCTAAATCTTGCAACCAATAACTTAAAAGCCAAAACATGCAAGTAACGAACGGACGTCGAACCCTTCTCTCATCCGATCTCCATCTTGAAACCTGGAGGTGGGGATGAAAGGGGGGTGAGCTTATAGCTCGTGGGTAACAGGTTTATAACAAAGAATAAGCAAAACC
>JAOTIZ010000063.1:0-10703 GCA_027123425.1 Erythroxylum panamense
GGATCGACCTAGACTTGCCACTGCTACAGTAGTAGTCTAGTTATTTTAATTTTGATTAGCGTTACGACGCGCGGTCATAAACTTTTGGGACAACTGCATTGTTTTGAAATTTTAACCCTTGTAGAGGCAAAAATAGTTTATGAGGTCTTCATGGAAGTTGTAGGTCTAGAAGTCATCCTGGTGGAAATAAGATGTATCAAGATCTGAGGTAACATTACTGGTGGTCAGGTATGAAACGCGATGTTGTAGATTATATTTCCAAATGTTTGAGACGTCAGTAAGTTAAAACTGAGCATCAGGTTCCATCTGGTTTATTACATCCTATTTCAATTTCTTAATAGAAATGGCATAATATTACCAGAGATTTTTTCACTGAGCTTCCTCTCACTCAAAGGAAGCATGATGTTGTATGGGTGATCATGGATAAGTTCACTAAGTCTGGTCACTTTTTGCCTATTTATCCTAACTATTCGTTGTATAGTCTAGTGGATATATATGTGAATGAGATAGTGAGGTTACACGGGATGCCACTATTTATTATTTTTTATCATGATCTTTTATTTACTTCGAGTTTCTGGAAAAGATTGCAAAAGGTTTTAGGTACTTAAGTCAAGTTCAGTATCGCTTTTCATCCCCATACAAATAGACAATTTGAGCGGGTTATCCAGATACTAGAAGATATGCTTTGGGGTTGTGTGCTAGAATTCTCAGGAAGTTGGGTAAATTATCTTGCTCTAATGGAGTTTGCTTATAACAACAGTTATCAGACTGCATTGGCATGGTGCCATATGAAGCTCTATATAATAGGAAGTGTAGAAGTCTGGTGTGTTGGACATAACTAAGTGAAAATAAGATAATCGGGCCTTATATTATGAAAGACACTGAAGAAAAGTTTGAAGTTATTAAAAAAAGGTTGAAAGCTACCAGTGATAGGCAGAAATCCTATGCTGACTTAAAAAGGAAAGATATTGAGTATCAGGTAGGTGATAAGGTATTTTTAAAAGTGTCAGTATGGAAGAGCATACTTTTATTTGGGAAGAAAGGTAAGCTCAACCCATGATACATCGATCCTTATAAGATTCTTAAGAGACTCAGACTAGTAGCTTATCAGTTAACTCTTCTTAAAGAATTGGCTAAGTTGCATAATGTGTTTCATGTTTCCTTGTTAAGAAGATATCAGTGAGATGATACACATAAGATTCATATGCAAGAAATTTAAGTTCAACTAGATTATATTTATGATGAAAGACCTACATCAATCTTAGCCAGAGAAGTCCGACAACTTTGAAACAATAAAATATCATTGGTAAAAGTACTTTGGCAACACCATAGGCTCAAGGAAGCAACATGGGAACCAGAAGAGACCAGGAGAGCTCAGTATCCTCAACTATTTTCATTTGGAATGAATTTCGAGGACAAAATTCTTTTAAGGGGGAGAGAATTGTGAGGGCCCTAATTATACCCTAGTTGAAATGTCATATATTCATGAAGGTTTATACGATAGGTGTTAAAATTGTGACATAATTTTAAGTTATATATGTTCTGTATTTTGGTTTGATATTAAATTTTGGTTTAATGGATCATTATTTGTGATTTGGAATTAATTGATACGAATAGAGAATTGAGATATTAAAATGTACATTCGGACTAGGAAAATTGTCAAGTGGCAAGTCAAGTTGGTACATGAAAAATTAGAATGACTAAGTCTATGAGTTAGTTACATTCGGGATAGCTACTATATTGAAATTTGGCAACATTGGTTGAGTGACAAGTGGCATAATTGAATTGTGACATTTGGTTGTCATATATGAAAATACGTAGGTTGTTTTAATGAAGGACAAGTAACACACTTTCATGTGTGACATGTGTCCATCACAAACCAAAACACCTTGCATTTAAAGAGTTAGGCAAGTTATGAATCATCTTCACCTTTGAAGTTTCTATAGCCTTCTCTCTACACTTTGCTTCTCTCCACCGAAACCTCTTACTCCCTCTCTACTTATATAATTTTGCTAGATTTTGGATGATCTTCACTTGGAATCTTTATAAGTTACTGCATCAAGAAGTAGGTCCTACTATTTTCTGTGCTATTATCTTATTAGTGATGAAATTTACACCTTGATCTTAGATGTGTGTTGATTTTTTGGAGGGCTAATTAGCTAGTTCTTTGGAGTTAAAAATTGAAGTTAAGAAGGAAAGGGAATGCTAAACTTGATTGCATGTTATAATGATATGCTTGAATTGGATAGAATATGTATTGAATTGATGATGAATTGAGGTCCAGAATATGATACTTGTTTGATAGCTTTTACTTTGGATGTTGATTTCTGAAAGATCATGGATTGTGAGATGCTTAATGAATGATTTTTGAATTGCTTTAAACATGAATATGATGAGGTATTGAAGCATGAATAAGGTAGAATTGAAATGAAATTGATGGACTTTGGTGAAGGTGTGTCGAATGGAAGTGAAGAAGTTAAGTTTTGGAAACAAACTAAAGGTTATGGGTTAGTGAACCTACGGTTCACTCATCCCACAATCTTGGGAATTATAAGGCACATTCCTATGGTCATGGGAAATGGTTAGGAAGCCGGAAAACTTGGTTTTTTGTAATTGTTGAACTATATAAGGTTAGGTCATTTTATTTGGTACACTGGGACTTTATTAGACTTGTTTAAGGTATGAAACGAACTTAAATTAAGGTTAGATTAATTAAGTAAAAGTTAATTTAGTTATGGATTGTTAACTGAGGTAATTACTTAAGGAATGTATGGTTAGTAAATAATGTGTCTAATGTTGAAATGTATGGTGTGTTCATGGATGAATGTGTCCTTATGAAGACAAATGCTTTCAAAGGATTTTTGTGATGTGAATTGAATATGATTGTTTATGAATTGAGAATTTGTGTAAATATATGCAATGTGTAAATAAATAATTTACTTATTGGTACCTTATTGCAAATGCTTATGTTCATGAGGTATGATAAATTGTTGGATATGAAAGATTATGTTCAATTTGAGAAAAATGGAATAAAGACATATGTTATGCACTACATCTTTGCATAAGATTATGAAATCTGAAATGTTTTGTTTTAAAACTGCCAAGTCCTAGTCATGGGTAAATAAACATGCCTAAAAGGTCTGCAGCTACTTTTGTAAACAAACATTAAAGTGTTTCTGTAACCAGACACTAAGGTGTTTTCTGTGACTAGACACTTTGGTGTCTTTTGTACCAAACACTCCTATGTCTTCTGATTTTAGACACTTATGTGTTTTTTGTTTAAGAACTTAAGTCTCTTCTATTTTAGATACCAAACATAGGTTTCTTCTGTTCTAGTCCCGTTACCCACTTCTATAAAAAGAATTAGTAGGTTAACTTGTTTTGTATTCTGTTACATGCTCAGTTCTGATATAATCAAGCTATGTTATGAAATAACTAAGTTTTGATATGATATAATCAGATATTGTTTTAATATAGCCATGTTCTATTATGATACTTTAAAGTTCTGCTATAATATTATAGTATTCTATTATACTACTTGTAAGTTTTGCTTTAAAGCCAATATATCCTGTTTTGATATGTTAAATTCTGGTTTGAGATACATATTGTTTGGATTGCACTTTAATATGAACAATTAAAGATTGCTTGAGATGTGATCTGATTCTATATATGTGAATGCTAGTCAACTGTTAGAAATAGTCACCAAATTTATCTTGTTTAGTTATTTCCCTACTAAGCTTCATGCTTAGCATAGTGGTTTTGCCTAGGTTTTCATAAGAAGGTTTAAAGACTGAGACAAAGACACTGCAGTGGCCAAGGAGAATGTGTTGTGTTTTAGAAATCTTCAGTTTGTTTTTGATTTGTATTTAGTGTAATGAGATATATTGGAATTTATATTTTGTTTGATGGTTTATAATAATCTTAATACAAGTTGGATTTAGATTTAAGGCTTGTATGTGATAAGTACTATGTGTATGTTATGTTTTGAATATGACCCAACCTATGAAATGAAATGCATGTTTTGGATTGTTTCAGTACTATTTTGTATAGAATCTACATATCCTCCCAGGGGATATGTGGGTGTTACAAAGACTGTGTAACATCCCATTACCCATGTTAAGGATAGAATTGTGAATTATGAGAAAGTATTGAGAAATTAGGAAAATGCACGTCATGCGTAAGCTAAACATGACAAGCACATTTTTGCACATTCATAAGACCGTACATGCATTCATTGACATTTTCGGGTATAATTGAGTTATTAAATGCAATTAAATTGTGATTTAACAATTTTGGTATGTTTAGGGTATTTTAGAATTTTTGGTGAATTTATAAAAATATTGATTTATGGGCTAATTATAGTGTGACACGTGGAAACATATGTATATGAAAAATGGCTTGTATGTGTTGTGATAAGTGGTAGATGAGTTTAAGTGATAGATGTGATACATGCAAAATAGCCACATAGTTCATTGTTAAGCAAAACCATTTCTATCGCTCCGTCATTCCTCTGCTGTTTGCTTCTCCACCGAAAACACCATTACCAAAAAACTATCTGGTTTATCCAGCATTCTGTACATTTGATTCACCCTCATTGTTGGAACTATTTGCTGAATCAAGTAAATGATTTTGATGATGTTTTACTGTTGATGATTTTGTACATGAATTTATTCCTGAGTGGTTTGAGAAGTGTGGTTTCAGTGATGAATGAATCAATTGAAAGATTTGTGATATAGAAATAAGACATAGGATATGTTTTAGGTTAGAATGAGTTATAGAAGAGGGCTGGAAAATTGATGAATCTACGCTGTTCTGGTTTAGAGAAAACCAAAATTGGGTTTTTGTCACTGTAAATGCATGAATAAGTTGAGTATCTGTTGAAATGAATTTACATGAGTTTGATGATAAAGAATGAAAATTGGGTAAGGTCGTGATATATTCAAAGGTGGAAAAATGCTTTAGATGAAAGTAAGATAGATAAATAGAATGCAGAAAATTGAAAATTGGATGTGTGAGAATCGAATTTTGATGTTTAAGTGTGAATTTTGGATTTTTGAATTGTGTGTGTGTCGATGAGCTAAAAATAAGTTAAAAGAATTGTTTTGAGTGTTATTTGAGTTAATTGATGTGAGAATTAACTTTTGGAAAATTTACAGTAGAGAGAGGGAGTGAATATGAAGTTTCAGATTCTTGGTGTTTAAGTGTAAACTTGAATCTGATTGTGTAGAGCTTATAGTTGGAGTTAGAAATGTAGTATAGATGAATTAGGAATGAGTAAGTCTGGAAATAAAAAGGAAAATGGAACGAAAAGAAGAAAAGAAATTCAGTGAAGAAGAAAAGGGAAAAGCACAATCATGCTTCAACACGATGGTGATTTCTCAATAATAACAAAGTCGCGATCATGCTTTTTCACGACGGCGACTTCACTGGATCAATGAAACTTGAGATTATGCAAATGCACTATCGCGACTTTCAATTGATTTTCTATAAAGATATTATTTCTAAACATCTTTAGATCGTTTTGATATAACTTCTTCACCTGATGTCTAAATGACATGAGACTTAAACCATTGGACTCGTAACACATTCTCTACCTCTCCACCAAAAATCATAGTAATCCAAAATCAGTTGAGAGAGATAGAGTAAAAAACGTGGGATCGGTTTGACAGAATGTGCTCACAACATTTTTGTCCTTATCTGTCACACTCGTGACTTTTGTTCCACACACCTATGAGTCACGCACGCCCATGAATTTTCTCCTTCACCCCTATGAGTTTAATTGCTGGAATGATGTTTATTTGTTCCATCAAGTCACTATACTGTCCAATAGTAACCGTGACTTAATTTTTGGTCTGAACAACCGATAGAAATTGCAAACTAATTAGTCTTGTTTCTTTTGACCATAACTTCTTCTCCAGATATCAAAATTAGATGATCTTTGATTTTTAGTAAACTAAAGATATAGGGTACAAATCATCTTAAGAAGTTGAATTGTAATTCAGTCTTTAAGATGTTCAATTTCTGGATGGAAGTTGAGTGTAGCACATTGTTTCAAAATAAGAACAATCCAAAAATGTTTGAGATATAGCTTTCCAATTACTAAATCAAATTGAATGAATTGGTTGTCATTAGAAACTTAAGAAATTGAAGAACAACTTTCTAGAAGGAAGTGTTACCTAATTTTGTCATTTACCCTATCAAAATGATTATGCAAATTTGATCCAAAAGCATGTTGTTAGAAAAATCTAAAGTGGTCAATTAGGTTATGAAATTGGTTTCATATTGTTTTATTATGGTCTAAATTATAAGTACAAATGGTATTAATGAGGGTTTTGATATCTAAATGATATGGTGACAAGATCATAAAAAAATATCCGAGATTGTCATTGAACATGCATTGTCATTAAAGAATACTTATATTTTTGTGCAAGAGTGTGATAATTGTAAACGTGTTTTGTATGATAAAGAGGAGCTCATTGGACACCAGTCAGACATTGCTAGACCGTTCAGGCAATAGCATATTGGAGTGTACTGTGAGTCAACCTAGATGATTTTCCTAAGATTGATTGAATTAGTTTGACTTCCAATTGTGAACTATTTGTGATTTGTTATAAATTCTGGACTTTAAGTATGAGGACTTTAATATTTGGGTATGTATTGGAAGTGCTCTGAATTATTGTGAAATTTTGAATGATATTTGTATTCTCAACGAAAGTTGAATGTTGGACTTAGGTTTGATGATTATGAGGTTCTGACTAAGCATCATATGTGACTGTCATATATGGCATATTCGGTATTTGATGCATTTCATAAAATGCATGCTCAGATAAAGGCATTGTGATCGAAGTAGCCAGTATGAAAGTACTTGCACGTAGAGCTTTGCTCCGTGATTTCTGATTCTGTACGTAGAGCTATGCTCCGTGATTCTGTTCTAATTGAGCTCAATGGGATAGTATCTGTATATGTATGTGAAAGGCACTTGGTCACAACAATAATAACAAATTTGGAGTCTCATATACATCTGTATTTGTTCATATAAGTTCTGATTCGCAATGATTACATGATGTACCATGACAATGTGAGTATTTGGACGTACATGTTCTGAATAAATATTTATGAAATATGTGAATTGTGTGTGTGATTTAGGTGAAATCATCAATGATGGTTCGCTCATTGAGTTCGTAAAGCTTATAAAAATTGCAATGTGACTTTTCAGGTATGAAACAGGAGACTTAATTTCTTATTCTAGATTAGAGAAACATTTTGGACTAAGTTATAGCTCAAAGGCTTGTAAGCTGACATTAGAAGAGTTATAGCTTTTGTTTTGTAGTTTTTGCTGGAACCTGTATGAGGTTTGTAATATTTGTTTAATGAAAAACAGTGTAAGCTTTTGTGAATGAATGGTTTTTAAGATTTGATGACTTTTAAATAAGTTAGTTGATGCCATGTGTAAGTTGGATTTGTTTTGCTTTAACATACCATTATCATAGGGTATGTACTTGAATGTCTATGGATGTTCTGGTATATACCTGATGGTAGTGAGATGTTGCATTTTTTGTATCAGAGCATGGCTTGGCATCTTTAGGGATAAATATGAGCTGAGATATGATAAATAGTGAGAAATTCAGAAAGTGATCACACTTTTGTTTGTTATAGGTCACCTTCCATAGGAGATCATATTGGAGAGTCAGCTGAAATGGAGTCTGTAGGAGCCAATTTAGAGTCTCCTGTACCTGAGTTTGTCCAAATGCCTTCGAGAATTCTGAAAAGGAGAGAAAGAAGATATGATAATCTGAGAAAGTAAGGGGTTGTAGACTTCTACAGAAGTACTGACAGCTGAGGCAGAAGGGTGGTTAGAGAGAACTGGAAGAGTGTTTGACCAGATGGACTATGAGGCAGATGAAAGATTTGATTATACGGTCTCACTACTGCAAGGTCTCGCATACTAGTGGTGGAAGACTATTTCAGGTAGTTCCATCAGACCTTGTAATTTAACTTGGGAGGATTTTCTGAGAGTGTTTCGAGAGAATTAGTTGTCGAAGATTTATATGAATCGTAAGATCAAAGAATTTTTAGACTCGAAGCAAGGTAGGCTTATAGTAGCAGAGTATGAGATAAAATTCAACGAGCTAATGGGGTATGCAGTTGCATTGGTCCCAACAGAGGAAGAAAAATATAGATGGCTTGAATAAGGAGATCAGAATGAGATTAAACATTTCTAATTTGGGTAGTTTCAAATAACTCCGAGCGACCTCAATCAGAATTGAACAGTTGTTGAAGGATGGTCAGGGAGAGCACAGACAGGAGGTTAGAGGTAAGAAGCAGGATGAATCTCAGGCTGATTCTGGTAGAAGCTTTAAAAAGCACCAGAATAGATCATCTTAATTCCAGTCTAGATCGAGACAATCTGGATCCCCATTAAGAGGTGGATTTGTTCAGTCTGGGCCAGTCTTAACAGTTGCTTGAGTGTGAGCACTGTGGTAAAAAGCATAATGGTCAATGTTGGTGGGAAACTAGAGTTTGTTTCCATTGTGGCTCGTTAGAACATCTGATTAGAGATTGTCCTGAGATGTTAGGATCACAGTCTAGAGCCAGAGGAGGAACAATGACTGAGACAACAGTTTAGTAGAGTAGAGTTAGCGGGTCTGTACAGAGAGGCTGAGGTAGAGGTAGAACTCAGTTAGCAGGGCCTAGTGTCAGGACCGAGGTGTGGAGTAACCAGTTGCAATCTCAGGCCAGGGTCTATGCCATCACCAGATAGGAAGCACAACTCCCTAGATGTGGTAGTAGGTGTTTTGAATGTTTTTCAATTTAAAGCATATGCATTGGTAGATCCAGGATCTACACACTTATTCATCACACCACATCTGGCTTCTAGATTGCATTGTGAGAGAGAGATATTGAAATGTGGGTTAGAGGTGAGTACTCCAGTGGGTAGTACAAACAGTGGTTGGTGAGGTTTGTAAAAGGTGTTTAGTTCGGATTGATAAGGCATAGTTAGAAGTTGATCTAATTGTATTGCAATTAAAGGAAATAGATGCAATTCTTGGCATGGATTAGCTTACAACTATTCGGGCTATGGGTATTATTCCAGTTGTTGGAGTTATGTAAATATAGTGCCCTGGAAAGCGAGTGTATTTACTTATAACTTAATTTTCTTCTAGTTACTTTTTGTAATGAAAAAATTTATTATTAATAAACGAAAAAGTTTGGTTTTATTTGTATGAGAATAATATAACTAGTCATAAGTTACCAAGATTCTTTTGTAAGTAATATACTTATACAAGGCGATGTATGGGAAACATGTATATTATTATAATCTAAATTAGTTGATTCACAGTTGAATAATCAAGTTGGTCGCTTGATTATAGTTTAGAATGTAGTGTTGCGATTTATCTCTGTGTAAGTAAAAGAGTTTACTTCAAGAAAATGATGAGTTTCATATCATGATAGTAGTTGACTATCGATAATGGCACTATTGAATGAATCTAGAATCAAGTATGTTTTTAAAGAACAAAGTAGGTCATTACTTTAATCTTAAAACATACACCCTAGCATTTTTTATTACGAACCAAATCTTGTTGAATGGTGAACTCATATGTGTTTCATTATAATTCTTGATATGATCAGAATGGATTTTTACACAGTATCAATTCAGTGTCTACATGTTGGAATTATTAATTAAAATATGTATCAAGGAAAATTTACTCAGATAAAGAGTATATAGTGATATCATCATTTCTAGATGTTTTACGGATATTGGTAATTAAACTAGCTCCAATAGTTTGTTGGACTAGCTATCTATCAAGTTTTAAGAGATCTTGAATGTTAATTACCATATAGAGTAAAACAGGAAATCTAAATGAAAAAACTAACATAAGGGTAAAAAAGTAATTTTACCCTTTATTGTGTGGATGGTTATAATATGATTCATAATAGAGTTTGCAATTAGAGATCTTGTTTGAAACATGTATTCTCATAATATTTAGTAATTCAAAAGTTCAACTAATTGTGCTTAGTGGAATGACATTTGGTTAATAAGCAGGAATTAATTATAATGAGATTAAATTAGTTCTGAGCTTATTAGAGCTTAAACTATATAAGTCAAATTAGATTCCCCACTTGGCTTTTAAGAAGGTTATCAAGCAAAGTAAGAAATATAAATAAGGGTTTTAAAGCCTATAATTGAATGTTGGGAATACTTTAGTTAATTGTTAATTAGAAGCCCAAATGAACATTTATATTTGGCTTGACTTTGGTTTGATTTGAATAATTAAATTGTGAATCGATGCCTTTAGTACTTACCCTTAGAGGTTAAATAAAAAATTTAATTCCAAGGATTGCAATATAGTATGCAACCTCGGGTCATCTTACTTGAAACCTAATGAAATGAACCTAATCTATCTTAAATGTCATGAAATGCAAACTAAAGTAGTTAGGATTGGGGTTTTGATTCTTTTGGAAAACTAACAAAATTGAACGAATTGTAAGAGAAATATGTACAAAGTTTTTTTTTCAGATTTTGGGAATAAAAATTTGAAAGTTAAAAACAATGATCAAATTTGATAAAATCCTCTTGAAAAATGAGCTTTAGCTATCATAGCTCGACATGAATCTTGGTGGGAGTGAAAATCACTAAGTTTCAAATGATAAACCTTAAAGAACTCTTTAAGTCCAAGGTTTTAATCAATGAACTCCATTTC
>JAOTIZ010000066.1:0-12535 GCA_027123425.1 Erythroxylum panamense
AGCACCTCCTTTTCAATCTCAAGCAATGTTGGGGAAAATGTGTTTGAAGAACAATTTACTAGTGTTAACAGGAGGAAGGGTACTAGGAGCAGAGGTAAAGGCTCCAAAGCCATTTCTTTATGATTGTTATATGGAATGGTAGGGGCCTTAAATTTCCATAGAAAACTTTTTACCCTAAGGGGCTTTTTGACTAATGAAAACCTTTGGATGTTTGTTATTCTGGAAACCCAAAACCAGATTGAAGAATCTTACGTTTCTCAATAAATTATGTTATAAGTGGAGTTTTGTTTCAAATCATCAAGCTCATATGGTAGAATTATAATTGGATTTAATCCCAAGTTTGTAGAGGTTGGGGTTTTGGAAATGGAGATGCTGTTTGTTTACATGAGATGATATTTTGTTAAGCATAATACATCTATCTATGCCTCAGTAGTGTATGGATTCACCATGTTTTTCATAAAAAGGATCTTTGGGGGAGCTTCCTAAGATTTCAAAAAAGAGTGGTAGGTCTTTGGTTACTTACAGGTGACTTTAATTCTATTTTCTTTAAAACTAAAGTAGAGGGTCACTTCTTTTTAAGAAGTTACTCTCTCAGTTTCAAGGATTGTATTGATCAGTTAGGTAATAAACAAGCTAATTGGTGGTCCCTTAGGAAAAAGCTACGTTGAGTTATGGTCAATTAGTCATGGTTACAAGAATTCCCTAAAAGTAAGGCCTTTTTCTTAGATCTTATGTTCTCGGACCATACCCTAATAAAGGTGTATGAATTGTTCTTAAAGGTGAAATGATGCTCTCTTTTCATTTTAACAATTACCTGGTTGAAGTGGAGGGTTTCTAGGACTATTTAAGTAACAGGGTGACAGTTAATGTAAATGTTACACTTCAATTCAATTATGTCCAGAAGCTTAAGATAATTAGGAAGGGATTAAAGTCTCTAAAGAAACACATAGGGGAGAACACCTATCAAGCCATTACAATATCCAAAGCCAAGCTCTCTCAAGTTCAAAATCTTTTATCCTATAATCTAGGTGACATTTATCTCTGATCTTTGTAGAAAAATACTTTGAAAGACTTTTAAACTCTAAATAATTTTGTCAATCTAATAAAGTAGAGAGCTAGGATAAAGTGGCTCAAGGAAGGTGATAAAAACTCTAAATATTTCTACAACTCCATAATTGTTTGGAAGAATTGTAACTCTATAAAGGAAATCACAACATATGATGGGAGAAAGATATGTAAACAGGAGGAATTGTTGAAAGAGGTTGAGAGGTTCTTTAAAGATTTCTACTGCTCTAAGAATTCAACTATTCCCACCCAATTCTTGGAATCTACTATTCATTATTACTATTTACCAAAGAGAAGGCATCACTATCTAGGACTGTTGAGATAGAAAAGGTGGCTTTCTAAATGAATCCTGATAAGGCACTAGGGTCCGATGGTTTCAATAGGTTCTTTTTTCAAAAAGCACCTGAGATAGGCCTATTGGTGAAAGAAGTTATCAAAGAATTCTTCTCTTTTGGCATTTTGTTGAAGCAAATCAACAAAACTTATCTTTGTTTGGTCCCTAAGCTAAACAATCCAACATCTTTAGAGGGATACAAACCAATTGCTTGCACCAATTTCCTCTACAAACTGATCACAAAGATTATCTTTGGTAGACTAAAACTTATTATGGGATCCTTGGTTAGTGATAACCAAAGTTTTTTTTTGCAGGGTAAAAAAATAGGAGATAATGTTTCCATAGTGCAGGAACTCCTAAGAAGCTACTCAAGGAAGAATTCTCCAAAGAATTATGCCTTCAAGATAGATTTTAAAAAGGCATTCGACAGTGTGGAATGAAACTTTTTCTTCGGACTTTTTGAAGTGATGGGTTTTCCAAGTATGTTCACTAAATGGATTAAAGCTTGTATTACTTCTCCATCTTATGCTATTCTGGTCAATAGAACTCCTAAAAGTACTTTTCATGGAAAGGGGGGACTTAGGCAAGGGATCCCTTATCACCTTATATTTTCATATTATGTATGGAAGCTCTAACATCTCTCTTGAAGTAGAATATTGGTAGGGGCATACAATTTAAACATCATAATCTATGTAAGAAAGTCTCTTTGGTAAATTTGTGCTTTGTAGATGATCTATTCTTATTCTTTAAGGTTAATGGGGATTCTATTAATCTCTTTATGACTTCTTTGAGTTAGTTTAACTCTATGTCTGGATTGACAGTTAATTAAGCTAGAAGTAACTTTATTATGACTAAAAGTGCATATCAAATGGAAGAAATAGTTTCCTCTAGTTGGAATGAGGCGAAATCAATCCCCTTTATGCTATTTAGGCTTACCAATCACTACTAGAAGGATTCATTTTAATGAATGTTATCCTCTCGTTGAAAGAATTTAAAAGAGATTGACTTCTTGGACCGATAGAGGTTTATCTTTTGGAGGAAGACTATAATTAGTCTTCTAATATGGTGCTGCGAAGGAGTCATTAAATCATTGGAAAAACCTATGAGGAATTTTTTATAGGAAGTGACACTAATAGGGGACATGCCAAAGTAAAGTGGGCTGATGTCTGCAATCCTAATTTGGAGGGAGGTTTAGGAGTTATTCCTATCAAATCTTGTAATAAAGCTCTCTTGATAAAGAAGTACTCAATGCTTTAAAAACTGGACCAGACATCGAAATGGTCAAAGGAAAGGTTTAAGGTTTAAAGGTTCAACTGGTATTAAACTACTATTAAACTGGTATATAATAAATCATAAATAAAATTAACTTTTTAGTTTGATTCAATTTATTTTAATAAATAATAACTCCTATTGTTAAAAGTTAATCAATTTATTAATTAATTAGTTGATTTTTATAAATTACTCAAATTTTAATATTCTTTTTAATTAAAATTTGATGAATAAAAATAGTCTCTTTTAATTATATTTTAAAAATTTTCAATTTTTTAATCTTTAACCGATTTTATAATAGTTTAATACTAATTGAACTTTTTAAATCTTTCAATTCAATTTTTAAAATATTTTTAAAAAAAAATTGAAAATTTTCATTGTGAAACATTAAGCAAGAAACAAAGTGAAAGGTTCATCAAAATAGAACCAAATAATCTATTTCTGACCAAATAATTAAATCCAACAACACATTTACAACTTGACCTTACCCCATTGACATAGAGTAACCATGACCATCTAACATTATTTTTCAATTAACATTATCTTGAACGTAAGGAGATGAGCTCATTTTTTTCCTTATTTCTTTAGTCAATCATCTTACTATAGTATTGGAACTTGTCCCAAGTTGGACACTCTTACTTTCCAATATATTACTCTGTCTATCGCGTAATAGATTGAGCTTGTTGCCTTGTTCCTTCCATTCTTAGACCAACCAATAATATATTATTACAAATTGAGTTCCTTCTGCTCACTTTAAAATCTAGATTCCTGTCTACCCACCTGAGCTAAAGAAACTGTCCAACGTCTAGTGTTTAACTTCAAACTCTCTATCTAAGAGTGTCTCTGGATAGCCCACTAGTTCAAGGTTGTAGAGTCAGAAAAGTCAATGGAACTAATTGTTCTTATGGAAAAGATGAAATCTTTCTAGCTATTATTGAACAGTTTGTACATGAGTTTTGGAGCTTTCCACTTTTTGATTTTTTTTAGTTATACACATATAAAATGATGCATATATATCACCTTTACCACTGTCTCTAGTTACCGTTGGGTTTGTACTTAGACTTTGGTGATATGTGAGTGGGTGGTTCTCTTTCTCTCTCTTTCTCTCCTTTATCCCTTTTGTCATACATCAAAGTAAATGCTTCTTCTTCCCTTAATTAGGTTTGTTCAATTTCAAAATCTTCCTTCCGTTCATCATCTCTATTTTGGTTTGATTTTTGCAGTCTTTATTTTCTAGTTGTAGCTACTCTGTTCGCTCAATCTACTTTCACCCTCCTTCTTCTTCTTGTAAGATGGTTTTTTGGGTTGAATCGGTTCCTAAAAAATTGACCTATTCTTTGATAAACTAGTTGATTTTTATACATAGAGGTTATTAAGCGAAATCAAACCGAACAGTTGGTCGATTTTGATGGTTGCCAGTCAGACCGACTAATCCGGTCTAATTTTTAAAACCTCAAAAGTACTGGACCATCATGTAGGGTAATGGAATCCTATGGCAAATTGCTCCATAGTTGTGTCCTAAAAGGCAGGAGTATGTGAGCTATTAACCCCAAGAAATCTCACTCTTGGTTTTTCACACAATTGCTAAAGATCAAGGATGACTTGAAATCTGAAATCTTATGTCAAATAGGGAATGGAGAGAGGGATAGTTTTTAAAACCACAATTGGACAGGAAATGCACCACTAATTAATAATCAAATTGCAGCTCAACTATTGAGACACCTTCCTTCAACTACTAAGGTTAAATCCTTTATTAGGGAGGGGCAATGGATGGAGTTCCTAAGGGAACTTCAATTCCTAAAACCCAACTGTTGCCCTAAATTGTTGTCCTCTGATAGATATATTTGGAGAAACTATTCGAAGGGATTATTTACCACTACAAGTTGTAGAGAATGGCTGATTTGGAGAGATGTCAAAGTGAATGGCATGAAGTGGTTTCACATAAAGAGTTATTGCCTAGCTCTTCTTTCATTCTATGGCCCACTACCCTAAATATAGTTAAGTACAATGGATAGGCTCTCTTTCCTGAGTTCAATTGAGGATTGTGTCCTGTGTAATTCAGGATAAGAAAATGGGGACCATTTTTTTTAATGTCATTTATCTAGGGAAATTTGGTCTTGGATCAAACACAAATGTCTTTGGATCTTAATCACACATCAATACATAGGGATTCTACAATAGTTTATCAGTTTGAAGACTATTCCCCATCCTAATACAATTATCTGCCTAATTTCCTTTGCAACTTGTATTAAGGAAGTATGGACTGAAAAGAACCTATGCAGGTTCTAGGATATTAGTAAAAGTCAAGAACAAAACTTTGAGTGTGTTTATACTAAATTCAGAGAGCAAATAATGTCCTTGAGATCTATTAAAGAATGCTCATCTCAACTAGCTACCTTATGGAGAATATAGAGAAGTATGCAAGTTAAATGTATTAAGGAGATTTTTCAACAATCAAATCAAAAGAAATGGAAAGCATCAGGTGGGAGACTTACCGCAAGGTGACAGAGGGCAAAGTGACTACGAAGCTAGGGTACCCATATATCGTTGAGACTATCAACTGATGGACTAGTAAAGAAAGAGCCACAAGGAAAAGCACGAGAAAGCTAAACATCATCATTTTACATAAGTGGTAATCTATTGTGGAAGATGAAGATGGAAATTTTGTTTATGAAGAATTTGTTATTGACCTGATATGAGATTCTTCTCCATGAATCACTCTTACTTATCCCCCAGAGGATGGTGATCTACAGAATCTTCTAACCCTAATTGGGTAAAACAAGAAGAACTGTTTGAAACATTGGGGGATTTCTTTACCCCTTTTACTTAATGATGTGGGTTAAAGGGATTTAACTTCAAACATTGTCATGTCTAGAGACCTTAATGGTTTGTTATATGCTGTCATTTTTTTACGTTAGTCCTTGGTGTTTTGTGAACGCTATCATTTTTATACTGTTGGCTCTTGATGTAGGAGATTGTTAATGCTCTCCAAACTCGCCTTTTTTTAATTATTAATCAATATAATTTTAAAAAAAAAAAACTTGAGGTAGCAAAATGAAGAGTGAATTGTTACCTTCTAAGTAAACATGTGAAGCCTTAACTCAGCCCAACCTTTCTAGTTTTTGAAGTCCATGTCATTCTTTGCAGTAATGTCAATATGGATATGGTCTTTGTGTGCTTAAGAGAAACGAAAGGGTTCAAATAGAATGATCCACCAGCTTTTCATCAGACTCCATCGACTGTATTATTTATCAAAAAATGGTCATATTGGAAAGCTAATAAAATACAGAGGAAGCTAAAAGCACAAAATAGAAAATTCTTTAGGAAATAATAAGTATGTGCCTCACATATATAATTTTACCTCTTAAATTTATGCTTAATTATGTGCACTATACTTGAAGATACATTATAGATGCTTTTCATGTAAGGATAAGTAGGATCAATAAAGGGAATCAAATGTTTTTGGTATTTAAATTTTTTTCCGTAGATCCCAAACAAGATAGCTCAAATTTCCATCCTTGATAGGATGTAGCATAATTAGATTTGGCTACTTCTAGAGAGGGTAGATTTTGAAGAATGAAAACACTGATATACTTAGTAAAGCATTTAGGTAAAGTTGACAAACTTGAGCTACAAATATTGCCAAATTTATATCACTAAGAAATCCTAGTACCTGTTCATGGCAATTAAACATAGAATGTATCACTACAACAAAAAGGATATTTTACTATGAACAAGTCATATTTAAAGTCCAAAAACCATCACTAAAAGTCATTAACAATGATTTATGTTCATCATAAAAAATATCTTTAGATCTCCATAGCTGAAAAAAATAGGCAATATATTTCACTAATCGTCGCTAATCATTTTTGTCTATGCTTTATTGTCGAAACCAAAAACTCTTAGTGACGTTCTATGAAATTGTTGCTAATACCTTTTGGCTACAGTTAGTTTTCGTAGGTAAAAACTATTAGCTATATTTTAAGAAATGTAGCCAAAAGTCTTTAGCTACATTTCAAATATTTTTAGCTACATTTATGAAATTGTAGTTAAAAAGCCTTAGCTGCGTTATTGAAAATGTAGCCAAATGATTTTAACTATGTTTTATAAAATGTAGTCATATTTTTAATTTATATTTTAACGAAAGTTTATACCATGTTGAAGTGTAATTATTTGTTACATTTTTAATCCATATTATTGTATATAATATTTATATTTTTATTGTTAATTTATTATAAAAATTAGACAAAAATAATTGATAATTTAAGCATTGTATATATAGAAAAATATCATTAAATTTCTTTATGTACAAGATTTTAATTACAACTTTAACAATATTTTTATACAAAATAATAAATACAAGTCATTCAGCCCCGTTGTATCTTCTTCAAAGATTTAATCCAAGAAAAAGTATTAAATTTAAAATATAATAAAATAGGAATTAAAAGAAAAAAGTATAAGAGATGTAATTAATGCCATTCATTTTCATCTTCACTGCTTTCATAATCCGAGCCAAGTAATTTTTTAATGTATTTTTTATGCTTAACTAACTGTTTTTTTAATATATTATTATTTAACCTTAAGCAACTTGTTTTCCTCTTCAAGATGTTGAACGTATGTTGATCTTTATGAGGATAAAACACTTAACTTAGGGCCAAACTCAAGACCTTTGATATAATCGGATCATGCACCAAATATAGTATTGCAAATGTCTTCTACATTTACCTCATTTCCCTCGAACATTGATTTTTGTAACAACTCTTGCATCTTATTCTAAAATTTTAAAAAACAATATTCAATGCAAATATTATTACTTAGTACTACATAAATAAATAAACTTAAAATTTAAACAAATGTTTATACTAACATAGTTATTTGTGCTTTGTTTGACATCCACCGTTGACCTTCCTTATAGGAAGTGAGTTTGTGTAATGTGATCCTATCACACTCTTGTCGATTTAGTTCCTTCTCATTCTATGTTATGAAAAAATATAATGAACAATAAATAATATAGTGCTTATTGATATAATTAAATCTTGTAAACAAAGATCTTACATATTCATTTTGGATAACAACAAATGATTTGAAGCCTTGATTGTGAAGAGTTTTCATTTTTCCTTTATTGAACATTGCCTTCTCACATTTTTCCTAAATAAAGAAAAAAAATATAGTCATTAAATCATCTAACAAGATTAATGGAAGCAAATGTGAAGGGAAAGAAAACAAACATATACTTTGGGAAGGCTTAATAATCACTTAAATTATTCCAATTTTCTGGAGATATCCGTTTCGGAACATGTCTCCTTGCCTCTACATTAGAAGAAAAGTATTTTTAATAGTGAAGCAATCTATAACAAAGATCCTTAGTCCTTTGTTTCATCAATGTAGTGACAATTTCAAACATCAGGGTTATCTATATTTACGATATTCAATTTAATTTGTGAATAATAAGTAAAAGGGTAATTAATCTTAAAATAAGTGAAAAAATGCTGCATATAGTCAAATAAATTGAAATTTTGTTGAAACTATTTCGAAACCATTTTCAAGCAAGTTGTCTTCCTTCAAACCCTTAGCATGATTTAGGCAAGGTAATTCTATTCTCACAATTATCTCTAACTCACTTGACAATTTTGTTGATTGGATCTTATCTAGAGAATGGCTATGTGAAGTATCAATATGTAATGACAATTTGCTGTTCATTGCAACATTTATTCGTTGCAACTCATAACCTTAGTTATACCTCTATATGTCTTTCTGATGTTGACATTAGAACCGACAACAATTGAATAATTATAAGAAAATATGCATTAAACATGTAAACATATATTTGAGCATAAGTCTATTTGTAAGTGTTAAACATTAACAAACCAGCAAATCCCTTTATACTAGTTGATTCATTATTGGTTGAGGAAGAATGAGGTTGTCGCTAACTTGCTTCATTGGTGGATGAGGTCGAATGTTATTGATGGCTCGGAACTGATTGATTTGCTTATTGGTGGCTAGGAACAATTTCAATACTTGCCACCTTCTTCCCTTTGTTTCGATCAGGTGCCATTATATTGGATATTTGTAAAAGCAAACATAAATTTTATTAATATTACAATACATCCAATCATTATTACAAACATACATTTAATCATCAACAATCCATATTAAATTAACTCAATTATCAAGAATTCATATCAACGTAACTCAATTTATCAACAATCTGCATTAACATATCTCAAACATTAATAATACGTATTAACATAACTCAATCAACAACAATCCATATTAATATAACTCAAACATCAACAATATGCATTAAAATAATTCAATCATCAACAATCCACTCAAACATAACTTAACCATCAACAATCCACACTAACATAACTCAGCCATCCACATTACACAATTAATATAACTCAAAAATCAACAATACACACTAACATAACTCAACCATCAACATTACACAATTAAGATAACTCAAAAATCAACAATACACATTAACATAACTCAATCATCAACAATCCGCATTAACATAACTCAATCATCAACAATTCACATTAACAAAACTCAAACGCCAATAATATGCATTAACATAAATGTAACGAACATTACATTTCAAACAATATAAAGAACATGTTTATTACCTTCAATTATCATAATCAAGATCTTAAAATCATCATCATTAATTGCATTATGATTCAATTCTTCATCATTATTATATTCGGCCAAAGTATCATCACTGTCATATAATTCATCCTAAATAAAGCCTTCATCTCTTTCAATGATAAAATTGACTTGTACTTCATTTTCTTCTAATATATTAAAATCAACATCTATCCTATAGAATGATGATATATTTGCATCTTCTATTTGTAGGGCTCGATTATTCAACTTCAATTCAATCTCTTAATATACTTCACCATCATCACTTATTAGACCATTTTCCCTTTCACAAAAATAAAAAAGATTTTGATGTTGAAACTTTTGAACAACTTTCCAATTGTTGCCCAATACAGTGTCATTGAGGTAGAATACTTTCTTCACTTGACTTGCAAGGGCAAAAGGATTATTATCATACCATATGTTACTAACATTAATGCTAGTAATATTGCCATTCACTTTTATGTCACCAAGATTAAACCATTTTCACTTAAATTGAACAACCTTTTTTATCCTTAACATAATGCAACTTTATTATTTCAGAGATGACAACATAGAAGTCAATATTATTCCTCAATAACAACCCTATAATTGTGACTTTTATGTCGACTGTCATGATCTTTTATGCAAAATCTACCTCCATTTGTAACATACCACACCCATAGAGCATATATCGACATTCCAAAGAATATCTGAGCACATATCCCATAGAAATGACACTTGAGAGTAGTCGCGTCAACTTATCATGGCATCATATAGAACATAAGCACTTCAAAGAGCTAGGTTTCCTCATTTCATATTGTCTTAAACTTACATTGTCATTACATTTTATAACCCATGCATTTACACTACCAAACATCTAAGAGTCTTTGCATTTGATTCACAATCATAAACATTCATTACACTCAAAATTCATGTTTATAATATATAGAACATGTCAAAGTTCATAGCTTTATACAACGTGTATAACATAAAACTTGGTACTAGAATAAAAATAATTTGACTAGACACTTCAGAATCAGCTGACTAGACCTTTGAGCCATTCTTGGTTCCAAAATAGATAATACTAGGCTGCTACTAGATTGCCTTAAAAGCTAAGTTATCCCAATAACTAAAAATCAACATTATAATTTTAATGAGTTTGCAAACTTAGTGAGTGAACCATCAATAATTTGCTCACTCATGTCAAAACACGAATATCACGGCTATAGAACCAATTTCACGAATATATCACATTATTCAAAATTAATTCTCATTTATCACATAATTCATATTAAGCATTCATATCGTCGATAGATACATAAGTATTTCATATTGCTAGTCAACACAGATCAATGGTTCTTTCCAATCATTTTCAGAATATGTGTAAGGATATGTGTATACAAATACATGAGACTCCACTTTTTTTGTGTCTAAGCATCTATTTAACTATCCCGTATTTGTTGCAAATATCGGGCTCATTTTAGATACTATCTTGTACCCATTGTAGATACCGGATTTATTAATCATTGAGCCTGTGGCTCTGTATGCACATTTCTGAGCTTAAAGCTCTTTTCATGTTGGTTGCTCCGATCACAACTCCTTTATGTGAACATGCATATTTATGTAATGAAGTGCAACATTTTAACATAATATATCATCAATCACTTTCAGTCAAGAAACACATTCAATTACCGCAATTAATCGGATCTATGTTTGACATTTAACATATAATTGAGAATTCATTTTCCTTATTCACATTCAAATCATAATCAATCCTAATACGGTCTCGAATATCAAACTCCTCAGACAATCAATTGTCCAAAATCATCAATGTCACAATTATATCAATATCGAATTAATATAGAAAAATCAAGTTTAATTAAAACTTTATGAACAGAACACGTTTCTAAATCGAGGTCACACATTTAGGTTACTCACAGTACGCTCCAATAAGCTATTGTCTTGATGATCCGGCAATATTTGGATGTTGACGATCTACTTGAGCATCTATATCATGCAATACACACATATTTACACACCATTAACTTATTTAATCAAATGAATACTCAAGTAAGTTTGGTTACTCTCAATTCATCAATCATACATTCACTAATCCTTTTCTAGCATTATATTTGCAAAATTTCCCAATTCTCATTCACTGGTGCCTAATGCATTACCTATATCCTTTGAATAACATTTGCATTCATAAAGACATCTTTATATGATTAATAACTCATACTTCTCAATTTCATATACATTGATATCAAGTAATCTAATTTTAAGTTATAACATCAATTATCAACCTAAATTCATTGAACACTTAACTAATTGATTCAACTTCAACTAAGTTCATTTTAAGCCCTAATCAAGTCTAAAAGCACCAATGTATAGTTTATTATCCTTATATGATTCAACAAGAACACACAATTTTTCCTCTCTGCCAAGCATTTCCATGATCGTGGAAAGAAACCATACAATTCCCACGATCATTGGATAGGTGAACTGAAAATTTCACCTTCATCTCTTCAACTTTTATTCCAGATTTTGACACCTTTATGATAGTTCATCAATTTCACCTCAATTTATACCTTAAAAACACTTAAATTCCTTAATAATTCATCCCTAAAACAATCTTTAACTTAGGGTTTCCAAACATTAAGAACAGAACCAATTCATGCATTAAGTTTCAAACACATCTTATCATCAACCCTATATGCAATTAATCTCAATTCACCCCTAATCAATCTCCATGCATGTTATACTCATATATAACAATAATAAGGCAATCAATTACTTACTTGCTCAACCCAAAGTTTCCTCAATTAACAAACTAAGTAAGCCTCTCTAGCATTCAAACATACTCCAAGAATAAGATGGAAAACGAAGGGTTTCTAAATACAAGATGTTAGACCACGCTTGTTTCCGGAATCCAACTCTTGCGAAATCATAAAACTCAAGCTTGCTCTGATATCACAACTATTGACCCCATTTCTGGAGCCTAACACGTGGAGTCTTAAACCTTGTGCTTAAAAACCCTGTAGGTCATTTGCTGTCATTCCATAATAGTGGTGAGCGCACTCTAATCAAATATCAAAATCACAACTTGACTTCTTCATAGAAATTGAATCTCTAAGCCTCTAGTTTTCTTTGAATCAAAAAGCATCTCAATCGGAGCTCTATAGCTCAAGACATGCTTAAAAAGCTAAAGCGTGCACATACTCCAATTATGCTCTCCTA
>JAOTIZ010000066.1:19619-34105 GCA_027123425.1 Erythroxylum panamense
TCTTGCTTCTTGAATCTTGAAAGAAACGGTTAATCAGTTGAGTTCTGTAACTAACTCGAACTGACTCTTGCGTCTGCTTTTTATTCTTCGTCTGCTTTCTACGTCTGCTTTTTCTGCGTCTGCATTTTCTGCGTCTGCTTTTTATTCTGCGTCTACGTCTGTTTTTCTAACTTCTGCGTCTGCGTCTGTTTTTCTACATCTGCTTTTTCTGCGTCTGCTTTTTCTGCGTCTGCTTTTTATTCTGCATCTGTGTCTGTTTTTCTAACTTCTGCGTCTGCATCTGTTTTTCTAACTTGTGTCTGCGTCTGTTTTTCTAACTTCTCCGTCTGCGTCTGTTTTTCTTAGCTTCTGCGTCTGCGTCTGTTTTTCTTAGCTTCTGCGTCTGTGTCTGTTTTTCTTAGCTTCTACGTCTGCTTTTCTTTTTGCCTTCTTTTTTTCACTTTGTTATACATCAAAATTATATCTAAGTAAAGTCATTTTGACTCAACAAATACTACCAATTATGTTAGGCTAATCTGTTTCACTCATAGTCTCTATATAATTCCCATAATCCTTTAAAATCTCGCCAATCCCATCATCATGATTGTCATTAATATCACAATCTTCTATAACTAGTCTATTTTCTTTTAAAAAATTTATAGTCAAATATATAGCCAAATATGCAAGTGGATGGAACTTGTGTCACATGAAGTTAGGGAAAAATGAGTAAAACACACTGATAGACATAAACATCTCTGTGCCTATATAATTACCTAGAAGTCACAATTAAGAATCAATATAAAACATTAATGACAACTCTTGCACACCATTACTTGTATCTTTATACAAAAAGAGACAATGAATAACATGGTTAAAGACTTGGGAATGTTTTACGTTTGCTTAATTTCCAAGGTAGAGATGATTATGTCCTAGACTATGCTATTCATTTCTTTCTGTTATGTTTACCATTAGAATTTATCATAAATACAATTTTAAACCAAGTTGGAAAGTATTTTTCCATTATTTTTTATTTTAGAAAATGGATAGTCATTGGGAAAATAATAAGATCCTAAAGAGATATTAGAAGGACATTTTCACGAGAGAAGAAGCTCAAATTTCATTCCAATTTGAGTGGATCATTATTATAGTTGAGATTATCTAGACTTTCTATCTATTTCTGATTTCTTTGTTATATTGATTGCATTTGTTAAGTTAAACAACATGATTATGGGTTAATTGTTTCACATATCTAGATAAGAGGGAACCTTACTATATATCTTTGAATGTATTGATTCTATTTTATTTATGAGTTGAATTTTTATTTTTGAAATTTCTTTAATTATTTTTAATGTTAATTTAATTGAAGCTAGCAGTGAGATCAAATCTTAATTTGTGTGAATATCATGAAAGAACTTGCATATGAATTGATTGTGGCTTAGCTATTAAGAGTTAAATAGGGGTACAGGATAAAAACTTACATAAATTTTCTAGTGTTAGTGTTAAACCTTTTATAAATTTTATATATCTTAATGCATTTTTTTTAGTGTCAATCTAATATTGATGTTGGTTAATTGATTTAAGAATATGTAGTTGTAACTTGACTAAGAGGATAAATTCTTTAATTTTAAAATTTTTTTGGTCTAGAATATAAAATCTTTTTAATAAATTAAATAACAAATACAAAGATAATACCAGAGGAAATCTTCTCTAGATGTTTATTGCATCTTGCTTTAATCTTTTAGTTAAATGCTTTGATTTATTTATGATTGGTTGGTTTATCTTTGTTATTTGTTTTATTTTATTTTTAAATCTCAATAAAAATCACTCCTTATTCTGTTAGCTAGGTAATATTGGGATGTTTTTACCAGTTTCTAATGTTTTCTCATAGGATCAATAATTTACTCATTACTATGTTACTACCAAATGATAGCTGCACTTTCTTAAGTTGTGAGTAATGTTTAATGGCAGACGATAATTTACTCACTATTTTGTTTCTACAAAATAATAAGTGCACTTGTCTTAGGTTACGAGTAGTAGTTAATGATAACTAAACCTTAAGTAATAGAAAATACTCCCCAATTATTATAATTACCCCAAAATCATCCTCTTTATCTTAAAAAGATGTTTCATCTTAATCATCTTTTATAGGTAATTATCCCTATCAAAGAATAAGGATCTATGTGTTCTTAGGTTTTCTTGACTAAAAAGTGAATAAAATGTGTCACAGTGATATTTCTCAAATGTTACTTAAAATATATTGTAACACCCAAATACTCCCTGGGAGGATATGGGAGTGTCACACAAGACAATACAAACAAACCAAAACATTTTGCAAAAGCATAGCATTCAAAATTTTTAATTAGAAGTACTTCAGAACAAACATACATCATATTATGCACTGAACTAAAAACAACCTTGTTTCGAACCGAAGATCAACTTGAAAATAGTAATTACAAACTTACAACAATTCAGAGTCATAGACATTATATACAAGTAAAAATAAACTCAAAATACATTTTTATCAAAACAAGACTCAGATTCCATTGGCCATTACGGTTGACTCGTCCCAGTATTTATAGTCCTCACTCTGAACCTACACGGGGCAAATCCATCGTGCTATATTATAAGATTTCTTTAACAATAAATCAGACATAATGCATTTCAAAACAGATTTTATAAGTAACAGAACTGCATAACATAAGAGGGTATAAACCCTTCAGAATCAGAACACAATTTAGTTTATGTTAGAATTAAATAGATATCATAATATAAAATCAGATGACTGTTAAATCTATTTACAGAAGCGGGTAACAGGACTTATACAGAAGAGACTAAAGTCCCGACATTGAAGTGTCCAGAAGAGACTAAAGTCCCGACACTGAAGTGTCCAGAAGAGACCGAAGTCCCGACACCGAAGTGTCCAGAAGCAGCCGCAGACCCTTCTAGGCATGCCTATTTACCCACAACTATGACTTAACAGATTCAAAAACAGAAATGTCTAAAATTCATTTCACATATCAATCAATGTTTTTATATCATGTATTCAAGAATATCACATTCTTATAGCTTTGCAAATCATTCAATGTTCCAAATCAATAGCACACAAAATAGTTAAAGCAAAACTATCAAAAATTACTTACTAAATTACTTGCAAAATTGACTGTCTAAATTACTTACAAATGCTCCCTTATTGCTTATTGCCTCGAAGTCCCGACAATATCTGGAAGTGGTCGCTCTAAGCGTTCCTTTATAACATTTAATACAAACACATATCACTATTGTGCATGATTATGAAATTGTTTATGCACATTCATAGACACTGAATATGTATGATACACGTTCATAACAAATTCTAGGTTTCTTATCCTAAAATCTTGTCACATAATTAATCATGTGAAACCATACTCAATTGCTCAATCAAGATTGATATCACAACCAACTTTCAGTCCACTTTGCTCAATTATTCTCATCAGGAAGGTGAGGTAATTAGGTAATAATCTCTTATAGAAAGTTTTCCCTCTTTGTCTTAGGTTTCCAATGATACCAAGTTCATCCAATTTGGTTTAGTATACTGAAAGTTATACTCATAAGATTTTAGACTGTTCTTAAGCTTCGACAACATTCTTATCTCAATTTGCAATCAGATTATGAAATTCTTAAAGGCAAAATTAGAATTTAATCTCTTCATAAAATTTTTATTCTCATGTCTCTAGTTTAATCATAATTAATAATAATCTCATTATGAGGTCTACAAACTAAGATATAGTCCAATTACCGAAGTATGTTCAGTAAAGATCATCCTAGTTATCATACTTCAGCACAGTCACATTTCCATCTTAAATTCATTATCCAATCCACTTCAGAAAGTCCTAATTTTGGTGGAGATGAAGATCAATGTCTTATGAGTCTATTGATTCAAGAATCAAGTCATTTGGATGTCAAGTGAAGAAGTTATAACAAAAAGGTCAAAGTATGTTCAGAAAATAACCTCCTTCGGACAAATAGGGAAGTCGCGATTGTGTACATGCACAACCACGACACTCCGGGTGGTCCTGTGAAGTCACGATTGTGTACATGCATGACCTCGACACTCCAGATGGTCCTACGAAGTCACGATCATATATATGCACGACCTTGACATTCCTGGCGGATTTGTGAAGCCTTCTTTTTCACCTTACCTATTTTTTTCCAGCTCTTCCCAAAATAGACTTTCGGGTCACCTTTATATGATCATGTTGACAATGAAAATGAAGGATTTAGGCCAAACTTTCTTCTACACAATTGTTCCGTTATGTCTCGAGTTTCTATTGACACCAATTTTGTGCAATTTTGTTAAGCATTTTAAAATTTATCCGCAAAATACTTCATATTGTTCATAAATAGTGATAGAATCCAGAAACTCCACTTCAAGCCAAATTTTGACATACTTAGTGATAGAAATCAAATTTGCCTTGTTCATGAAAGTTGTAGATATATCTTTCTAGTTTAATCTTAATTTAACTTCATCCAATTTGAATATTCACAGATCAAGTTATGCCTTAAATACAAATGTATATCCAGTAAAATACTGCGTATATCATATTCCAATGACTATAACCCTTCATCTTGTTAATCATCTCACCGAATTTGCTTCTTCTTTCACCAGCCACATATGCATCAACACCATTTAAGCATGTAGCAATACAAAAATATGAAAACATACACCATTCATGTATTCATCCATTTAAAACATTGCATAAAACTTACTTGTCATAAGTTTCTCTCACTTCAACAAAAATTTCCAGAAATGGGGAGAGCAGTCAATAGATTTCGGTGTTGGATTACAAAAAGATTTTGTAATAATCAAGACCCTCAAATGGCAGAAGACTCGCAAGGTGTAACGTGGCTAAGCCAATAACACCAAAAATGTAGAAGTTAAGTGTTTAAACAATGGATGAGCAAGAAGGAAGATAGTGTTTTCGATGGAGACAAAACAAAGGAGCTGCAGAAACTTTCTTACCTAAAAACATGACTAGGTGGCTCCATGCCTCATTGACACATGTCCTTTGGCATGTCTTACATTTGTCACCCATTTAATTAGCCCATTTGTCACTTACTAATTGCTCCACTTGTCTCATAGTAATTTGTCCAATTGTCAATCCATAATTAGCCCACTTGTCAAATAATTTCTAATACAATTGTCACACTTCTATTTGTCTCTTATTTCTATATTTTTCCTAGTCTAAAATACCTCAAAATTTTGATAAATCTCCAAAATATCCAAAATGTCTCCAAAAATGCGAAATTAATTCTAATACACGCCAATTCAATTTTCAAGACAATTAATCCATAATTCACACTTTATGCACATTAAAATCATTTATACCCAGAAAATGTCAATGAATGCATGTACAAATATTTGTATGTGTCCAAAATTACTAATGCACATATAAGTGAAAACTCAATTATGCAAAGCATAAAGTGTACTGAAATTCCTTAATATTCTAACCCTTAACACGGGGTGTTACATATATATTCAAGGAATGATACCTATTTTAATACCTATAGTTAGTCCTCAAATAACCTTAAAGAGGTTTTAATTAGGTGTGTATAGTTTTTAGTTTATTTTGAAAGCTAATGAATGAATTATCTATTTTAATGAATGAATATGAAAAATTAATTTAAGGTAATCATGAAACAAACAAAAGAAAAATAAAAGAAAGTAAGGGAAAGAAAAAAATCAATATATAGTGGTTCAACCAAATAATCTTTGTCCTATGTCTACACCTCATGTTTCACTTGAGAATTAACTTTTTTTTTATTCAATGGATAAAGAGGTCTCTCTATACTTCTTCTTTTTAGCCACATATAAAGATTTACCTTTACAACTCTTGTTTTTTAATTTATACAAACACTAATGTACTAGTTATGACTACTTAAAAGTAAATGGCTATTTATGTTTTACAACAAAGAGTCATTCTTATAAGGATAAACTTATAATAAATATAAATAAATTTTGTTTAATAAGATATCCTAAAAATCAAAAAGGTTATAAGGTTTATAATTCTTTAAATAGAACAATATATATTGTTGGACTAAGTGAAATTCTAATACATAATTTTAATGATAGCAAAATATGTTACTTCTAATATTTTTTCTTTAGTGATATTTGTAAGTTAATTTTTCAAAATTTTAAGTAAAAAATGAAATATCAAGTTTCATAGAAGAATAAAGTGAGAAAATGAATCAATTAAATCAATTAGTAAGTAAAGAATGAAGAAAAGATGAGTAAAATATAGCACATGTGCAACTCAAATGAGTTTTAAGGTAATACAAGTGAAAATCAAGTCACGATGAGAAGAATCAAATACTTCAGTTGGAATTCAATCAATATAAATTTATGGTATTATTTTAAAACTCATTTAAGTGTTTCATAGTAGACATAATGCATGGTTTGACATTAGCTAGGGTTTGGTTAAATGAAGGGTTTGGTTAGGCTAGCCGATGTTATTTCTCAAAAGGTCTATAATTTGGATCAAATAATGGTTTGGTATCTGGATAAGGGTATGACTAGTTAATACCCCAACCAAATATTGATTGAATAGTCGAAGGTAATAGATTAGCTAACTAAAATCTTCCAAAAAATAGATGTTATAATGGATATTTTGTATATTTAATGATCACTTAAAATAATTTTTAAGTATAAAAAGATACAACTAGACTATGAGAAGAATCTTTGACAAGTTAAAGAGTAACTATGAGCCTTGAAAAGTTAAAGAGTACATTTGAGTGTAGGTGTACATTTGATAACATACATTAAGTCCTATTTTATTGATGTGAGTGAAACATAGAAGTTTTAAGTTGTATATAGTTCTGTAATTAATAAAATTATGGTAATGGCTAGGATTCACATTGTCAAGCTTTCTCTTATGAGATACTATTAATGAATGACAACATAGTTTGCTTGGCTGAAGTGCAAGTTCCATAAATAAAATCTTTATCATATATGTTTTTCATGAAATCTTTCATAATATATATGCATCTAATTTAGCATGCCAAAATTTGAAACCTGCATTAAGGTAACATGTGAAAAATGTTAATCTATTTGTTAAGAATTCCTTATATTTACTTTAGGAAGGTTCTTGAAGGAGTACATGAAGTCAATTACTCATTAAATATTACATTATGATCAATAATACAACTTTTGTGAAATTGGATTTGAAATGTCTACAATTCATTTTAAATATGCATTTTCCTCTCTTTCCAACAATAAACAACTTCTCATCTTTAGGGTCTTGAAAATGCAAAAGTTGAAAAAAAAAAAGGTTTCAAGTTGTATTGTTGTAATAATTTACTTAATGAAATCAAATTAAATTTGAATGAAGATGCATATAATACATCTCCTAAGGTGGGTCGTTTCTCTAAATAGAGATCTTCTATTATGATGCCATCTATTACATAGATTAATATTCATTTATAAGGCTTGAAAAGTTTTTAAGAGATATAGATTGCGATTTATAAGATCATACTCCTATATTAATGACCCAAGAACCTAATCTTATATTTCTAGCAATAACAAAGATTAAATGGATTTATTTTACCAGCAAAACTAGTACTTAAAATAGTATGTTTGATTATAAATTTCTTAATCAAGTATATTACATGATATTAAAAATAGAGGAATAGAAATTATTGTGGCAATGAAGGATTACCTCTTTAATAAAAGCTAAGGGTGACGGAAAGGAATTAGAAAATGAGGAGTTCATAGTGGACAGTAAAAGAAGATCAAACAGTAGAGCAAGAGGCCTAAAGCCTAAATTACCTTTAGTATGTCAATAATTTCTTAGAATATGAGGGAACTTAATAACCCCTAAATTAAAGTATCCTTGAGGGATTTTATTTTGGATGATAAGCATGTTTTGATTGTTGTTTTAAAGACAAAGTTGAACAAGTAAAGGTTGTTTAGCTTGAAACTTTTAGAGAGGCAATGGTATTTCCTTTCCAACCCTCATAGTCATCATTATAGGTCCACTATGATTGCTTTTGATCAAAGAGTGGTTAAGTGAAAACCTTTCAATCTAGTGATTAAACGGTGCACTTATCTATATGTTTCTTACAAAAAGAATGTAGAGGTAGTAGTTATTTTGTTTAAGGATCAAACTATGCCTTCTAAAGGAAATTGCTTTAGCATAAGCTACAAAAGATTAGCTCCTTAATTAATGGCTCTTGGATTATATTGGGATATTTTAATAGTCCATTTATGAGATTTGAAGCATAGGTCACGTGAGTATAAAGAAATACTCTTCTGATTTCAAGGATTATATAGAGAAATATAGGTTACAGATTTGAGGTTTGAGGGAAACTTTTACACTTGGGGTAAACAAAGTTTGAGGTGGAAAATTAGGAAAAAATTGTCTAAGTATCTAGTTAATGGTGAGTAGTTACTCCAATTCCTTAAAAGTAAAACCAAGTTTATGGATCCTTTAGTATCTCATCACACTTCTATCTTGATTCATGATATGTTTGGGAAGAGGAAAAGGAATTTTTTTGTTGAACTCCATTTTCGAAGCTCAACATTCCGAAATATCATAAGATGTGAGCATACATATTATCTTATAGGGTTATTTCAATGAACCCTCATTAGCCATCATCCCATAAGGGTGGTGTGCTCACACCAGTCAAACACCCAAAATCACAATTTGACTTCTTCAAAATAATTTTAGCTCTAAGTCTCTAGTTTATTTTGAAGCAAGAACCATCTCAATCGGAGCTCTACAGCTCAAGATATAAGTAAAATACCAAAGTATGTTTGGTAAACAACCAATTCATGCTCTTCCAATCAATTTCCTCACTTTCTCTCCAGCAATATTTTCGAAATCAACACCAATGGATATAAATTTCTATGGAGAGGTAGAAATATTTGTTAGGAATCTATTTCTTTAAGAATCACTCAATTTTGAGGTTGGATGATAAAGTTATGGCCAAAAATATCAAACATGTTTATATCTTCAATCATATTGTACCTATCTTGGGATAATTGACATAACTTTCTCTAGAAACCTCAAATTGAGGTTATTCTTAGACAGTTTGAAACAAGACTTCTAGATCTATAACTTTAATGAAGATCACAAAGCAAGATTTTGCCATTTAGAGGGACAAAAATGCAAATCACCGTAAGTGTATAGTGTGTACATGTCTGCCTAACGGACATACATGGGGTTGGGGGCCATTTTAGACCTGAGAAGGTCCGTTTAATAGACATAATGTCTATTTAATGGACATGGACTGGGTGGGGTGTTTTTACACTTGAGAAGGTCTATTTAAAAGACCTAAAGTCTGTCTAACGGACATATGTGACACAAAACTCCCTCCAAAGCCTCTCCAATGGTTCCTACATCCATTCTAACGTTACTTTCACTCATAATCTCCCCAAATTCACTTCTTCTAATGCAAAAACACTCCTTAAACATTCAATTACTAAAATGATTTCACAAATCTCCCAAATCTCAACTCAAATGATTCCTCACAAATAACAAATTCACATCTTTCACCATAGCTGTTATGATATACATCCTATGCAACATTACTGACTTACAATGCTCATATCTCTCAACTCCGATATTCAAAATTACATACTTTATATCGTTGGAAAGATAAAAAGATAAGCTACAACTTTTATGAAGATAACTTTGTCTAATTCGGCCTAAATCAATACAATTCTTCCCTTAAAGTCAGAACATAATTTCTACGCCCATAAAAAGATTGAAAATGCAAAGTACAAACTTTAAGAGTCATGAGCCAAAAATACAATCATATTCCATTATCATCAAAACATAAGTGCTTTACAAAGCTTCAATGGGCTTTCCTAGCCACAATACAACATTTCGCCAAAATCTCAAATTACAAAGGGTACTTGAACAATAATTTCTCAACATGCAACTACAGCCTTGTTTTACATAAATTACTCCAAAACAAAACAAAACATGCAAATCCGGATTGATGCCTTGACTCTCAGTCACTCAATCCCTTACTCATCACCTGAAGATGGGACTAAAGGGGGGTGAGCTTAAAGCTTATGGGTAACAGGTTTATAACAAGAATCAAGCGAAAACCATTGAAATATTTATTTCCATTGAAAAATTCACATTAAAATCCATGTAACACATATTTCCCAAATTCACAACTCATCAAGCAATTCATAAACATCATAAAACATGAATTCATCAAACTTGTCACAAATTATAAACACATAAGTACATCATAAATGGTTTGGGTAGATCCATAAACATACATTTCCACATAATGTTCTTGTGTAGTTGTAAACTTGAAGTACAATCACAATCTCACATAGTGGTTTTATGTAGACATAAACTTGAGGGAGTCCATGAAGGAGTTCCGTGCCATTGGCGGGTAGGCGGGAGAAGTCTTTAACTTAGTCAATATGCATGTGACATTCTTGAATGGATTACACCAAACTCACATAACATGGAATTCATGAATTAAAAACCGTTTGCCCAAATGGCACATTCTTGGAAACTTATTTTTCATGAGCACGAAATATTTCATATGCATTTCTGAAACTTAATTTCATATACATAAAGTCTTTTCAAAACAATTTCCATATCACAATTCATCATCGAGATTCATACACCAAAACACGTAGCAATTTCACAAATCATTCAAAGCAATAAAATCAACATTTATGAGGTAATTAAAATAATTTTATTCTCTTGCTTTAAAAGGAAACATTCATGGCTCATTACTCAATTATGAACATAAAACTCGCCTTGAATTTCCTTGCTTAATACTTGCTCAAAGAGACCTCTCCCCTTGATCCTTTTGCCTCTCTTGATTTCCTTCATCAGAGGCAAAATTTTCATTCAATAGGAATATCAATTAAGAACCCAAAGGAACATATTCATAAAATTGATCCTGGAAAGCTTAAACCCATACATTTCTTAAGCTTTATGAACCGAAACTCTTTCAAAAATTCAAAAGATTTAAAAAAACCTTCCCTTCAATCTTCACCAAATGAAGAATTTCTTGGCTCTAATGAAAGCTCTTCTCTTCCTCTACCTTTTTCCCTTCTTGAACAACCTCAAATTCCCTCTTGAAAGCCAAGCAAAGATGAAACCTAGCTTTTTCTTCTTTCTTTCCTCTTAAAACTAAAGCTCTATCCTTCTTCTCTCTTCTCTTCGTTTCTTCTCTCCTTTTCACGTTTTTACTTCTTCCTTAAAAGCAAGCCAACACTTATTCTTCCAATTATGCCCTTAATGATTGAGAAATGTCCAATTTGCCCTTCCTTTAAAGCCTTAAGACTTTCCAATTTAAGTGATCTTCCAAAAATGCCCTAATACATATATACTCTTACCACTTAATTCAATTAAACCATATTTTAAAATCCTACCAACATTAACATAATAATTAACTCCAAATAAAATAATTAATCTAGCAAGACCTCAAAATTATTTAAATCATGCGTAACTCCTTCCAAAATTCCAGACCTTTTCTGGTTAGGTAATAGAAGAAATTTGACAATACTTCCTTTTAGAAAAATGTTCCTCATTATCTTAATTTTCTAATGACACCAAAATCATTCAATTTGGTTCAAAAATCTGAAAGTTATACCCCAAATATTTTTGGACTGTTCTTATGCTGAAACAATATTCTATACTCAATTCCATCCAAAAATTGACTTTCTTAGAGACTGAATTAAAACTCAGTTTCAACAAAAAATTTGTAGTCCTATGTCTCTAGTTTACTTCAAATTAAAAATCATCTCATTTAGATAACTAGAGAAAAATATGGCTAAAACACTGGAGCATACTCAACGAACATGTTTCAACTACATTTTCCAGCTTTTAACTTCGAACATTTCACATACAATAGTTCTAACTTCCAAGAAATGTTTGAGGTCCAACACCTTTAGATTTAAAGATCACCTATTTGAGATGGAATGTTTTAATGAGATAATCAAGAGAGGAATGACTAAACCTATCTAGGGACATAAGACGTACGTTTATGTGAAGAAGCTTTAACTGATTAAATAAGAGCTTAAGAGACTATACACAAGGAGAATGAGTAATAGTACATTAAAGGCTATAGAAGACAAAGGCTTACTTAAATAAACTACAGAAGATTATGGTTAAAAATATAAGAGATGCCCAGAAGCTCATTAAAGAAAGTAAATCACTAGGAGTATTCTAAGGCAATCTAAATTCAGGATTCTTTGGTAGGAAAAAGATTAATTTGTCCAACAGATGGGGATAGGAAAATAATGATCTTTCATAATTCAATTTTGGCAAGAAAGAATGCAATTAAATTTTGTGCTCTTAAGAAAGGTGATGGGGCTAAAGTTTCATCCCAAGAAGAGTTGAAGGAAGAGACAGTGAATTTCTTTAGGAACTCATTGGGATTACCAACAATGAGTAAGTCCTCTACTTCACTTCTCAGATCTTTTATTAACAATAAATTTGGAGAATAGGAGATGGAAATGTTGAGTACTAAAGAATTTGAAGAGATTGTGTTTAAAATAAACACAAGTAAGGAACCACGCTCGTGTGAGTGTTTTTACTAAAATGCATAAAATTATATTAAGAATATGGTGATTGAAGCAATTAAAGGATCCTTTGAATAAGGAAAATAACAAAAAAAATTCTTATACCTTATCCCTAAAGTGAGTAGTCTGAGCTCTTTATATGAGTACATGCTAATTTATGTTGTAGCTTCCTATATATAGTGATATCCAAAATCTTAGCAAAAAGAATGAAGGGGGTTTTAAAGCTAGTAATTAGTGAAACACAAGGGGCCTTTATTGAAGATAGGTTAGTTAGGGATAATATTCTTCTAGCATAAGAGTTATTCAAAAGGTATTCAAAAACAAAATATTTAAGAAATTGTGCAATCAAGATTGACTTCTATAAGACTTATGACTCTCTAAGTTAAAAGTTCATACTTCAAGTAGTATATGTCTTTGGTTTTCTTGAAAAATTTAGGAATTGGAGCAGGTTATGCATAACTACATCCTCTTTCATTGTACTAATTAACAGAGAGTCAACTTCTTTATTTAAGGGTGCAAGGGATTGAGACAAATGGATTCCTTGTCTCCTTACATATTCATTTTATGCATGGAGGCAGTTATAAGGTTGGTGGCACAATATTAGAGTTAAGAATGTAACATCCCATTACTAGTGGGAAGGATAGAATGGTAGATGGGAAGGATAGTGAATTTATTTGCACACGAAAAATAATTGTACATGCATTCATGAATAATTCTGGGTATAATTGGATTGATTTGAGAATTTTTAAGAATTATGAATGTTTTTACATTGAAAATATTAGTGATTTGTGGAAATGTCATATTTGTAGGTGTTGGTGAATTTAGGAATTTCCTTTGAAAATTTTGGACTATTGAGAAATATATATATATATATACACATAATAGGAAACAAGAAATTAAAAGAAGCTTTGGAAATAGTTAGATTGCAAAGATGGCAGTCAAGGGAGTTAGTTTCAAAAGAAACTAAGTTAGAACTGGGGTATTGGATAAGTGACAAGTGTCACTTAGGCTTTTGTACTCTTGCTAGGAGTAGGTTACTATTCCTTGAGAGTTGACAGGTTAAGTCTTGTCCAAGTCCCTCCCTCATTATCATCTTTCTAAAATTTCCTTTTGAAACTCAGAGTTTTCCAACAAGTACCTTCTAAAAGACTCATGTGTTTTTCCCTTCTTTCACCAAACCTACTTTGCCATTTGTGTCTGCTACCCTGAGAAAAAAAAAAGAGAAGCTGGTCATTGCATTCTGTGAAGTTAGGGCTTGAAGATTTTGGAGTTTTCAGCAGGTAAGTGGTAAAGAAATCCCTTACAGTTAGGGATTTGTGAAATAAAGTTGATAAATTACTGCCATCTGCATGGAAAATGGCAATTAGGTGTTTGTTCATAAATAATGGGTAGTTGGGAAGAAATAAATTCAGTTATAGTGTTAATTTAGTTTTTGAAATTTTTTTTGGTGTTTTGGTGATGTAAGATATTGAAAGTTAGAAAATCGAAAAAATGTGCATAGAATACACTTCATTCTTTTAGCCATAACGTTTTCTCTAGTTCTCCAAACAAGATGATTCTTGATTTGAATTAAAATAGAGACATATGGCTACATTTTGTATGAAGACATCGAATCTCAGTTCTGTCTCTAAAAGTCTCAAAATTCATGAAGTTATGGAGGTGATATGGTATGTTGATGTGTGTGTGGAAAAATTCGTCTTCAGAATTTAGGGATGAATCTGGGATTGATATAAAGAGATTTTAGCCAAGATGCCTTCTGGAAAGTTGTAGATCTTTCTTTTAGCTTTCCAACGGTATATAGCATGAAAAATTTAGACATCGGAGACAAAATTTATGGTCCTTATAAGTAAATATGTTCGACGATAGAAAAGCAGACGATAGAAATGACACGATTGTAGATCTTTCTTTTAGCTTTCCAACGGTATATAGCATGAAAAATTTAGACATCGGAGACAAAATTTATGGTCCT
>JAOTIZ010000067.1:16401-26614 GCA_027123425.1 Erythroxylum panamense
CTAATAAAAATCAATTTATACCTTAAATCATGCTAGCAACTTAATTCATACTTAATAAACAAGTTTGGGGTCTAACAGTAACATTCCATATGCTTTGGTAGCTAGAAGTTTAATGTAAGCAATGCTTTGCACTAGACCGGATATCTGTTACATAGTGGGACTGGTAAGCAGATTTCAGTCCAATCCATGAATGGAGCATTGGATTGTGGTTAAGCGTATACTTAAGTATCTTCATAGGATAAAGAACTTAATGCTTGTTTACTCTAGAAGTAATCTTGTTCCGACATGATATACAAATTCTGATTTCCAATTAGATGTTGATTCAAGGAAATCAACTTTTGGTTCTATATTATTTTTAGGCGGTGGAGCCACAGTATAGAGGAGTATCAAACAATCTTGTGTTTCTAATTTGACTATAGAGGCTAAGTATATTGCTACTTATGAAGCAACAAAAAGAAGCAGTCTGGCTCCACAAGTTCCTAAATGATTTGGAGGTAGTTCCCGAGGTAAGAAAAGACATTACACTTGTGATAATAGTGTGGCAGTGGCTAATTCTAAAGAACCTCAAAACGACAAAGCTACTAAACACATTGAGCAAAAGTATCATCTCATAAGGGAGATAATACAACATGGAGAGGTGGATGTGGTAAAGATTCCCACGGAGCAAAACCTTGCTAATCCATTTATGAAGATACTGTCTCAAAAGAGTTTTAAGGGTTACCTAGTAAGGATGAGAATGAGGAATATGTCAAACTTGTTTTAGGGCAAGTGGGAGATTGTTGGATTTATGTAAATATAGTTCCCTGGAAAGCAAGTGTATTTACATTAATTTAATTTTCTTCCAGCTACAGTTTTGTAATGAAAATATTTATTATTAATGAAACAAAAGAGTTTAGTTTTATATGTATGAGCATTATATAACTAGTCATAAGGTATTAAGATTCGTTTATAAATAATATACATATACATGGAGATGTATGGGAAATATGTATATTATTAGAATCTAAATTAATTGATTCACAGTTGAATAATCAAGTTAATATCTTGATTATAGTTTAGGCTGTAGTGTTGCGATTTATCTCCATACAAGTAAAGGAGTTTACTTCGAGGGAATGATGAGTTTCATATCATGATAGTAGTTGACTATCGATAATGGAACTAATCACATGTGTTTTACATAATAAAGTAGGTCGTTACCTTAATATTAAAACATACATTTGAGCATTTGCTTATTATAGACCATAATCCTGATGAATAGTAAACTCATATGTGTTTCATTATAATTTTGATATGATCGGAATGGATTTTTATAGAGTATTAATCCAGTATCCGCATATTAGAATTATTAATTGAAACATGTATAAGGGAATATTCACTTAAATAAAGAATTTATAGTGATATCATCACTTTTAGATGTTTTATAGAGATTGGTGATTAAACTAGTGCCAGGAGTTTGATGGACTAGCTACCCATTAAGTCTTAACACCAAGATAGAATCTTGTGTGTTAATCACTATATAGAGTAAAATGGGAGATCTAGAAGAAAAAAATCAATATAAGGGCAAAACGGTAATTTTACCCTTTATTGTGTGGATGACTATAATAAGGTTCATAATAGGATTTGCAATTGGACATCTTATTTGAAATATGTGTTCTCATAATATTTAATAATTCAAGAGTTCTACTTATTGTTTTTAGTGCATTAACATTTAGTTAATAAGCTAGAATTAATTCTAATAAGATTAAATTAATTTTGGGCTTATTGGAGCTTGAATTATCTAAGTCTAATAAGATTTTCCACTTGGCTTCAAGGAAGGTTATCAAGCAAAGTAAGAAATATAAATGGAGGTTTTAAAGACCATGATTGAATGTTGGGGTTGCACTAATTAATGGTTAATTAGAAGCCCAAATGAACATTTAAAATAGGTTAGACTTTGGTTTAATTAGATTAATTAAATTAAAACTAAATTCTTAAAGAAATGGAAGATGCTATTTTGGTTTTATTAAGGTTGAATGTGCAGCTGCACATTTAGCATTTAATTGCTGAATAAAGATGATATTTATCATGTTTTATCATCATTGAATGGAGTAATAATCTTACCATTAAATGATTTAATGGTTATCTTTTAATGATGGCATGTAATGTAACCTTTTAGCACTCATTTGATTAAAGATGAAAGAGGTGTATTTGATGGATGATCTTCCTTCTTTCATCACTAAAATCGAAATTGAGGTTATTGGTCTTTTCATATAGCCATCTTAAAACAAATGAGAAGAGTCTCATTTAATAGATTCTTTATATTTAATTAAAGAATGAGGTGATGCATTGGATGCTCTTCTTTTCTTTCTTTTCATATATAACCAAAATTGATAAGGTGTAAGAGAGATGTTCTTGCAATTTTTGGAATCTCTCTTCTTTCTTGCATGTGATAACCAAAATTTGCATAAAAGGTGTCTCATCTTTGGCTTCTTTCTTCTAAGAAAAATCTCCTCCAAAGTTTTCTTCTCCTTTCCCATCAAAGGATCTTATTAACTAAGTTGTCCAAGAAGAACAAGTGGTAGATTGGATTGGTCGAGGATACAATATCAAGAAGTGGATACAATAACAAGAAGAGGATACATCACTTAGGGGAGGATATATTGTCGAGGATAGGATAGCACAATGAGGAGTCAAAGCTGTAGTGAAGGAGTCGATAATATAATCTCCATCTTATTTGTATGATAATTATTTTCCTTATACTGTATCATGTATGGCTTCGCATGTTGATTTGGTCATCTTGCTTCTGCTATGTTTTGACTTCTAAAAAAGTTTTGAAATCTATCATTTTAACCAAATCTTGCATGTTTTATTTTCTTATCCAACACATAGTCTATGCAAATGTTTATTTTTATTTTGAATGTGAATTTTACATATTTTTATGTTAGTTTGTTTAGGTTACTCAATGTGAATTGTATGAGTGTGTCAATGGCTAGGACTTAATGGGATCGATTTAGCTTTGAAAATAGTCTTTTAGGTTGTGAAGATTTATTAGCTCATGAACTTAGTGGTCTTACTTTCGGTAAATTTGTATGTTAATTAGGATAAGATGTTAGTTTATTCACCCTAGGAGTTTGACACAGTCATTTATAATTTTAGGTCAATCGAATAAGTAGAATAGTTAGTATCTTTTCACGAGAATTACTAGCTAAAGTAATGAGGTAGGCAATAATAAAAAGTGAAAAAAATAAATGAAAATCTTAAATAATTAACTATTTCGCTGGCCTTCGAGTTATGAATACAGCTAGTAGCTAGTTGAGAATGTGATGTAGATGAGCAACCGAGGGAAATTCATCACAAATGTTTTCCTTCGCGTGAAAAGGCTATAATGACATTCTAACTAAGTTGCTTAATAAAAACATGACCTAGTTTAGTAACTGGATTCAAATTCATCATTTCCTTTAACAAGGCTAGGTTCATTTTAATAACAAAAATAGTGTTTTTGAATTTGCATAAAAGCCCACTTAGGGATAGTTACATTTTTGATTGACTGAATAATTATCAATGTATGTGTGTAAGTGATAGGGGTGAATAAATTTGACATCAAAGTCTTGATTAATATGTATATTTAGTCTAAAGTACTTAGATATGGAGTTCGAAGTTAATAAATTAGAATAACTTGAGGGATAATGTTCTTAGTTAACTTGTTTCGTAAAGTTTAATACCATTGCCTAATTATTGCATTTATGTGTATGTTGTGTTTTGATGTGTTTTTTTTGTTTTTGCTTAAGAAAAAGAAAAATTTTGTGTGGGATGTTGATAGTTGTAGATTGTATAATGTTTAGTGGGTAGTTTAGGATATGTTTAGTTATTAAATTGAATGATTAGTGCTTGTTTAGGTTAGAATTTTGTTATTTTAAATATTTGTGTTTTGAGTGTTTTGTGGGTTAAAGCACACGATTGAGCTTTAATTTTATGTGTTCGAGGTGCCTTGATGCGTTTGCTAGTGTTATAGTGCAAATATGGAAGAATAGAGAAGAATCAGAGGAAGCACAGAGCTAAACCCAGGTTGGGGCACGATCATGACAGAAGCTATTTGGAAGGGCCATGATTGTGGCCTGGCTTGCCAAGATCATGACTAAAGGCAAAATATAGTGCCATTATAGTGGCACTATGAGCCATGATCGTGGCCTACGCAACAGACAACATGCCCCAACTTTCCAAACTTCATTTTCGGGGACATTTCAAACTTTTTGAGCATAGGAAAGTCATAAAGTTTACCATAATTGGAAAGTTCTATAAAAGGAAAAGAAAAGAAAACCTAAAGGGAGTCTCTGATCTGCCATTTTGGGAAACACTCCAAAAAGAGAGAAGAAGAAGAGAAAGAAAGAGGGAAAAAAGAGAAAGAAGCAAGTCTTCGCTGTTGCTGCTTTCCTGAGGCGTCACGATCCGCATTCCACATGTATTTCTTTCATCTTGTTTTCATTTTCTTGATTGTTAAGATGAATATAAATATGTTTATAGATTTGAGTTTGATTAAGATGTACCAACTTTCTTTCAGGATTTTACCTTGAGTTAATATTAATCTAGTTATATTTTTGTTATCTTGATTAGGTGTTGTGATTGATTTTTGTATCTTGGTGCTTCGGTAACAAACCGAGAGGGTGAGTTGAATGTAAAATGAGTGGGTGGTTGGGTTAATAAGAGTTAGTGATCCAATAGATCACATAATCAATCTTATGGGTTAATGTGTAGAGAGAGATCTTGTGTGAGACTCGGTAGTTTATTAGAGAGCTTAAAAGTTGATTAGGTTGTGGACTGATAGTTAATCGAGAGACAAAAATTTCGGTGACTTGACTTGATTAGGGTTTATTAATTATGACTTAGCTATTATAATGAGAGAGGAGAGAGTAATCCACCCTATAATAATCTAGAACTGACATCCCAATAACAAAAAAGTGATTAGGATAACATTGATTATAGGATAAATCTCTCTCATAATTTGGTAAATTCTCTTATATGGTTTCCCATTATTGAATCGTTGGTGCTTAATTTAATTTTGCAAAATAATATCTTTACAATCATCCGTGTTTACTTTCCTGTCTTGTTTTATTTTCATTTTATAAACTTTCTAGCCTTAGATAACTTAGGATTAGATTAGTCCACAACTCCTCGTGAGATTGGCACCTTTAATAGTATGTTGCAACCTGTGCACCTACAGAATATTGAGGGTTTTATAAATAGATTAAAACTTCCCTGAACGGGATTTTTGGCACCGTTGTCGAGACATAGTTTATACATATGAATGTTTTTATTTTGAATGTGAATTTTGCATATTTTTATGTTAGTTTGTTTAGGTTATATGATGTGAATTGTATGAATGTTTCAATGGCTAAGACTTAATGAGATTGATTTAGCTTTAAACATAGACGTTTAGGTTGCGAAGATTTATTAGCTCTTGAAATTAATGATATAAATTACTTAGGTAAATATGCATGTTAATTAGGATAAGATGCTAGTTTATTCACCCTAGGAATTTGACACATTTATTTATAATTTTAGGCTAATCGAATAAGTAGCATAGTGAATATCTTTTCATGAGAATTACTAGCTAAAGTAATGAGGTAGGCAATAATAAAAAGTAAAAAAAGAATGAAAATCTTAAATAATTAACTATTCCGCTGGCCTTCAAGTTATGAATAGAGATAGTAACCACTTGAGAATGTGATGTAGTTGAGTAATTGGGGGACATTCATCATAAATGTTTTCCTTCACATCAAAAGGTTATAATGACATTCCAACCAAGTCGCTTAATAAAAACATGACCTAATTCAGTAACCAGATTCAAATTCATTATTTTCTTCATGAAAAAAGGCTAGGTTTATGTTAATAAAAATTAACAGAAATAGTGTTTTGTTTAATAAAACCTATCAATCTTTGTGAACAGCTTGAATTTTCATAAAAACCTACTTAGGGACAATTACATTTTTGATTGACTGAATAATTATCAATATGGTTATGTAAGCAATAGGGGTGAATAAATTTGACATCAAGGTCTTGATTAATATGTATATTTAGTCCGAAGTATATAGACCTGGATATCGCAGGTTAATAAGTTAGCACATCCTGAGGGATAGTGTTCTTAGTTAACTTGTTTCGTAAATTTCAATGTCATTGATTGATTTTTTTGAGAATTAAAAAAAGTGTGTTTTTGCTTGTTTATTTTGTTTTTTTCTTGAGGACAAGCAAAATTTTAAGTATGGGAATGTTAATAGTTATAGATTGCATAATGTTTAGTAGGTAGTTTAGGATGTGTTTAGTTATTAAATTGAATGATTAATGCATGTTTAGGTTAGGAATTTTTTATTTTATTAAATATTTATGTTCTTAGTGTTTTATGGTTAGAGCACTCGATTGAGCTTCAATTTTATGTGTTTGAGGTGCCTTGATGTGTTTGCCAGTGTTATAAAGAAAATATGGAAGAACGGAGGAGAATCGCAGGAAGCCTAGAACCAAACCAATTGTGACAGAAGCTATTTGGTCCGACAATGATTGTGGCCTAACCATCCTTGATCGTAATAGAAGGAGAAATGAAATGCCATGACCATGACACTATGGGCCACGATCGTGGCTAGCACGATAGACAACCCGCCCCACCTCTCTAAACTTCAATTTTTATGGACATTTCAAAATTTTGGAACACGAGAAAGCCCTAGAGTTTTCCTTTATTGAAAATGCTATAAAAGGAAAAGAAAAGAAACCCTAAAAGGTGCTTGCAGCCTACCATTTTGGGAAACACTCCAAGATGAGAGAAGAAGAAAAGAGATATACAAAGAGAGGAGAAAAAAATGTCTTTGACGCTACTGCTTTCTTTTCCAGATCCTCATTCCATGTGTATTTTTTCATCTTTTTTTTCATTTTCTTGATTGTTAAAAAGAAAACAAATATGTTTATGGATTTGGATTTGATTAAGATGTTCCAACTTTCTTTTGGGATTTTACCTTGAGTTAATGTTAATCTAGTTATTTTTGTGTTATTTTGATTAGGTGTTATTGTTGATTATTGTATCTTTATGCTTTGGTAATAAACCAAGAGGGAGAGGTGAATTTAAAATGATTAGGTCGAGGTAATGAGAGTTAGGCGATCCAATAGACCACACAATCAATCTTATTGATTATTGTATGGAGAGAGATCCTGTGTAAGACCTAGTAGTTTATTAGAGGGCTTAAGAACTGATTAGGTTATGGACCGATAGTTAATCGAAAGATTAAAATTTCAGTGACTCGACTTGATTAGGATTTAATAATTATGACTTAGTGATTATAACTCGAGAGAGAGTAATCCACACTACAATTATTTAGAATCGACATCCCAATAACTCAAAAGTGATTAGGTTAGAATTAATGTTAGGATAAACTCTTATAATTTGGTAAATTCTCTTGTGTGATTTCCCATTGTTAAATTGTTGATGCTCAATATTTGATTTTGTTGAGTTAATCTTTCAAATTAATATCTTGGCAATCATCTGTGATTACTTTTCTATCATGTTTTATTTTCATTTTATTAATTTTCTAGCCTTACATAACTTAGGATTAGATTAGTCCACAACTGCTCGTGGAATCTACCCTTCACATGCTACAATTCACGACCCATGCACTTGCACTATTTTGAGGGCTATAAATAGTAAAGCTTGCCTAACATCCAACAATTTAAGATGTTATTTCTAATAGTTTTAAGATTGTTCCATAAGCATCTTCTCTGAGATCTGAACTTGCTTGCTTATACAAATGATAAGTTCAAGTGGATGTGCTCCTATATGAAGAAGAGATTAAGATGCATAGATTGCTTTGTAAAGTCCAGTAAATTTGCCTTTATTTCATGCTTCCTATAACAAATAATAATTCTACCAAGATCATGATGATATGATTTGTAAACATGTTCCAATGTGAACAAAAAATCTCCAACTTGGCTTTCTAGTCTAATCTTGGTTTCAAGCAAGTCAATAATGAAAGATCTCTCTCGCAAAACAAAGCCCCTTAAAATTGAGAGTTTAGTAGGAAAATTTATTCCTCTGACATTCCATGCGATTATTGACATAATAAAAGGTTAGGTTTATGGAGCATTTCCCTTTTCCCCATTTTTAGTCTCCTTCTCTCCCCAGTTTGGAATTTAACATTGTCTTCGACATCAGTGATTCCTTTAGTACCAATAGGGGTTGTAGGGATATCTGATGTATTGGGAACATTGATGTTAGCAATTGCTAGCTCTTATGTAGAGTTATTCAGATTTTTTGATGTAACATTTATGGCCACTGGTTTTGTAGTGTCTTCCTGTTTGCAACTATTGCAATAGATTTTTAAAATGTTTTTATATCTAGATTATGCAATATATTTTGATCCTTGAGTACATGACTGTGCTCTTCATTGCATTCCTTTTACATCTCACTCTTTTGAACATAAATGTTGATAGGTATGGTGGAAGGTTCAAATATTGGCAATTCAATATTGCCATCCTTTGTGGCTATTCTTTTTGTAGTTGAGAACAAAGGATTGTGATTCTCCATAGATTCTAAAGATTGAAACTCGTCTGCTAACCCCTTGAGGTTTTGATAGCTCTCACTTTTAAATGATATTCCTATTTGTTTCCAAGTCTTTCCTTGGGTTTTAGAGGATGGCTTCTAGTAAGAACAAATGGCTATGTTCTCTGTCCGTAGATTGTCATCTTCCCTTAGTCTTATGATCAAGATTTCATCAGGGAGGTCCTTAGAAAGATCCACACTAATGCATATCCTGACATAGCCTATTCACTTCTTCTTAGCAATGTGTTCATCCGTTTACAATGGTCTTCTAGTGCAACTTGCTAATGAGCCTAACCCTTGAGTTATCTAATATTCAAGGGGGACGTTGTGGAAGTTAATCATTATTTGTGTTTTAAGTATTTTATGTGTTAGTATAAGTTTTTGAGCTTAAATATTATGTTTTTGAGGTACCTTGATGTGTCTGCCAGTGTTTTAGCATCTATTTCGAAGAACGAAGGAATTTTGGAGGGAGCAGGGGCTATAACAAATGCTAGTCATGATCGTGACAGAAGCACCAGGATTGGCCCATAATTATGGCATTCATGCCATAATCATGATAAAGAGTTTAGTCAATGGCCACGATCATGGCCTATATAAAATGAAGCGACACTTCCAGACTCAAGTTTTGGAGGGCTTTTCGGACCTTAATACACCTTAGGTTACCCTAAATAGAAAACCCTATAAGAAGAATAGGTGGTAAGCAGAAAAAGGGGAGTCTTCATTTAGCCACACTTGAAACCTTAAAGAAAGAATACCGAGAGAGAAAGAAGAAGAAGGAAGAGGAAGAAGGAAGAGGAAGAAGGAGGAAGAAGAAGAAGCAATCTTGATGTGCTTCCTAGAGCAAGAGGCTTTTTGACACTACTGCCTTCCTAAATCCTCCATTCTAAGTTTCTATTTCCTTTTCATTTCAATTTTATTCATATATAAAGTTGGGATGGGTTGTATGCTGATATATGGTAGAACGATGATAATGTTCTAACTCTCCTTCAGGATTTTATTTGATTTAATGCTATCTGAAACTGAATCGGTGAATCGGATAAAAAACGATTGGATCGGATTAATAAGAGCTAGGAGTTTTAATAGAACCCTTAACTAATCATATCGGTAATTGTACAGAGAGAGATTCCATATGAGACTCGGTAGTTTATTAGAGTGTATTAGATCTAATTAGGGTTGTGAGTCTTTTACTAATTGAGAGATTACAAATTTTATAATCTATTTAGGGTTTATAAATTAAGGTTTAATGGTTATAACTCTAGAGAGAGTAATCAGCCCTAGGATTTTCTAGAAATGACACCCTATTAACACATAATCAACTAGGTTAGTATTAATGATAGGTAGAATCCCCTTTCTCATAATTTGGTAAATTCTTTGGTTAATTTCTTTTATGCTTGCATGTTGCTCAATTGTTAATTTCTTTGTATTTAATTTTTGATTTGATTTGTTGAATTTAATTTTCGTAATTAATTTTTGCTGCTTCTTTTATTTTTAGTTATATATGTTTTTTTGCCTTAATTTTAGGATTAGATTACTCTCCTTCGTCACGGGATCGATGATTGAACCAAATTTATACTATAAATTAGCCCTAATTTCTTAAGTGATTATGCACTTGTTGACTCCTAATTCATGATTTTTGTGCTTAAATTGGTTCCTCATATC
>JAOTIZ010000069.1:0-15838 GCA_027123425.1 Erythroxylum panamense
AATCCATACAAATCTATTCAAATTTCAAAATCATCAAACTCCATCCATTCGTTTTCAATATTCTTAAAACATAATCACATCTATTACAAACTTCATATACAAACTTACTTATTTCATATTTTTTATATTTCTAAAATTCACTTAAAGATCGGGGTCCAACAATACCTAGGATCTCCTATATTATCCAACATTAGGCCAATGTAATGTGCAACATAAGGAGTCCAAAAAATAATTATACTTATTCTACAACCTTTTTCCTGCCGCTTTATAAGCAAAATCATTGTCAGTAATAAACTAAAATATATTTTTGGCCCTACTTCATTCACAACTTCTTAAAATATCACAAACAAAGTCTCAGTATTCCTCATAAGGCCAGATGCATCAATAGATTTCAAAAATATTGAGTCGTTTGTAAAATAAACCAAAAAATTAATAATAAGCTCTTGTCTCCTATTTGTCCAACTATTACACATGATTGAACATCTATAAGTAGCCCAAGTTACTATTCTTTCTGCCAAATAACTTATAATTTCATAAATATAACAACTCAAAAGTTTACCTCTTAAGTTATCAATTGAAGAACCTTTGTATCTCGAACAATAAGAGGCTATTATATCATAGGTTCATGATAATAAGACCGAGAAGTATTGAATGATGAACTTGTATCATACCACCATCTAGTTACTGTCATATCGACATTGTAAGTCGCATCTCTTGATTGCATTGCACTACAAATTAAATTTTGGGCTCTATAAGTTATTCATGGTGCAAAATAACTTGTCACCTACTTTCTTCTCTTCCTCAGATTAGGTTCAGGTACCTCTTCTTGGGCCTGGGATGTAATACTACCAGTACCACTATCATCACTACCATTACCACCTTCAACGTTTCTACAATCACCATGAAAATTAGAAAACCAAATTTCACTACTAATTTCAAAATTCAACCTTTCCCTTCTCTCTCTCTCATGTTGATATTCTTCAAGCGATATTTTTACTTGCCACTTCACATCATGACTTTCTTTTTTACAAGGCTCCACATTTCCTTTAACCCCAAGTTAAATATTTCTTTAATCGGATGATTCCTTCACCTTTCAAATGCTTGTTATAAAATAAGTAAATAGTATGGTTTCTCATACTAGGAAGCAATGTAGCATAAGTCCAAGCTGAATCATTTTATCTTCCTAAATTGGGTTTATCAGGAATACTTGAACTTCCTTCCATTTTTCTGTAAAAATAAATGAATGCATATATTAAAATAAATAATACATAATTTTGGTTACACAATATGCATGTCCATCTTATATACTATAAATTATTTTGTATGATTACATTATACACAATTCAATTTCATTGAACATAATTCACTATAAGTCAAAAGCTAACAATTCAATTATTCAACATATATAATTATATAAAACATATATAAACAATTTCTATTTCCAACAATTTCGAACAATTTCAATTCAAAGTTTCAAACATGAGAATCAAGTTGAAGTGTATGATTTACATAATCGCTAAATAATGAATGACATATCTTATACAATTGTTGATACACATTTATTCATAATATGATGATCAAGTTGAAAGATATAACTTCTATGAAAATGTTTTTTTAAGCTTTAAATCTTCTTTTCATTTCTAACAAACCATAATGTTATATACACCATTCTATATGTGATTCTTAAATATATAAGTTGCTTTTACAATTTTTAATTGACATTAATAAGTCTAAGTATAAGTGGTTAAAGCCTACAACATGTTCACAATTTGAAAAAAAGTTCCTTTTTCATACATTTGCATCGCTATTTTCACACATTATCTATTATAAATATTTATGATAGCCCAAATATATATATTACCCAATAATTCAACATATTTTATACTCAATTAATTATTTACACAAAGTCAATACCCAAATATTATTATTAACCACAACTAAATTATTATTAATTTACGATAGCATAATTTTATACTCAATTAATTATTTACCTCAAATACAAAAAATGAAATATCATTCTACAAATTTTAAAAATGTGTCAATTAATTATTTAAGTCTTTGCAATTTTGCAACTTTAACGTTCTCAATTTACAATTTTAATTTAAGTTGTTTCAACTTACAAACTTTCAATTCAATCAATTTACATCATCACATATTCACTTGAGGTCGTGCATTTCATTCATCAAAAAACTTAACATAAATTTCTCTTAATCGATTATACCAATCCACAAAACCAAATCAGAACTCAACCAAACAAAATCGTGAATCCAATAAACTCCAATATCCAATCCAACCCACACAAATCACAAAACCAAATTCCAACAGATTCACAAATCCAAGTTCTAGCCGAATCCCAAATTTTAATTGTAATTTTTAACATCCAAGTTCCAACCGATTCACAATAAAAAATGCAATTAGGTAGAAAAATCAAAAACTAGAAAAACACACCCAAAAACCAATTCATAGCTTCAGGTTTTTTGGTTGGGTGATGGGTTAACACTTGGGTTTAGATCTAGGACGAGCAATAGCGTTCTCTCCTCCTTTAGATGTTTAGTGGTGGCGACAACGTGTTGCGATGGTCCTCATGGAGGAGGATTGAAGACGATGACATGTTCGAGACTTCGCATGGAGGAGTCGAGGATATCTGATGCTGACGTGAATCGGGGAAGAAGATGATAGTCGTCGAGGAAGGAGCAGTACCACCGGAGAGGGAGCAGCACCGCCAGAGATGGAGAGGAGAACAAGAGAGAGAACAGCGGTGAGCGAAAGTGAGAGTCAGTGAGAGAGAGTGAAAAAATTGAAAAGAAGCAGAGTGCGAGTGAGGCACGTAGAGATCGAGCTTTTAGGGTTAAAATTTAAAAAAAATTGCAAATTATGCTTTACCATTTTTCAAATTTACAATACCGGCCAGTACGTGGTCTATAACGGCCGATAGATAGTGAAAAAAAAATGAAAAGAAGCATAGTGTAGATGAGGCACGTAGAGAGGGGGGGTTCTAGGATTAAATTTTAAAAATTTGCAAATTAATCCTTACCATTTTTCAAATTTAGAGTACTCGCCGATACCGATTAGAAACTAGCAGTACCAACTAGTATCTCCGACTGGTACAAAAACAATCAATATCGTTCCATAGGTACAGGACATACCAACCTGTACGAAACGGTATTCATACTATTGATTAAAACCTCTTATTAACCTTTTTTTCATAATAATGCCCCAGAATAATCTCTTATTAATATAAATTTATTGACTGACCTATCATATTTTAATTATCTACGGACAAGGTTTTAACTATGAATCCTGAAGGCCACGGAGCCAACATTTGCCACTAAAAGTTTAATATATGAACACTGATTTTATACTAAAATAAGGTTTAGGTGAACTAATAAACCAACCTCATTCACCAAATCATTCAAACTAAATATTCGCTTCTGACTTAAAATATTTATAAAACGTTATTGATCGTGTCACATATACATAAGAGGAGCTGAGAAAAAAACAAAATAGCTTATTAATTTAAAACATGGAACTATCATAAGCCACCCGTTACTCAGATCTTCCTAAATCTGTCATTTCTTTGCATCTTTTGTTGAAAAAAATATAAATCTGTACGTCATTTCTTTGAAGTATTTAATTTGCACGTTGTCACGTTGTGGCTGTGCATGGGGTGGCCTACACTACAACCACCACTTCAATTTTCTGATTAACCCATATTCAATCTAATCGTTCGGACGAACACATCACATGCATCGGGTCCTAGGGACTTGAAGTGGAAATACTGTATTATTTCTTAGTTAAAAAAGTGTTATGAAGATAGATCGACATTATATTTTATTCTTCACAGATACACATAGGAAAAAGGATATATTTATCATGTTAATACGTTTTTATTTAGGTAAAACATTGTAACTAGACTCCATTTTTATGTTATATCGCTTACATTAAAATATATTTTTATAATTTTAAAGCAGAAATGACTTCCTACTCAAACTTTTCTCTATTACTAATTATTTGTACTTGTAAGAAACAAAAATTTCTCATTATATTGGAGCCACTCTTATTGTAAAATGAGATTTTTTTCTTAGAAATTGAAGATGCATTAATATACTTTGTAGATTAAAGACTGAAAATTGAATATCATTTAGATAACTATTTAAAATATGGGCATCAATTTATTCGTATATTTTGAGAATCAATTTATTTTTGTTTTATAAAAGTAAGAAAATCATAGAAAGAAACCGGGTGATTAATTAAGCAGTTTTAACATAACTATGAACTCCTACTAGGATAATTTGATTCCTATCTTGTTCTAAGTTATAACGTAATTTATAATGAATTGAACCATTTAGTTCTTTTGAACTATAATTTAGAAAAAAAATATTTTTTAGTTTAAAATTATCCTTAATTAATTAATCAAGACATTATATAAGGACAAGGAGTTCACTTGAATATTTACTAAATCTATAAAGCGAAAAATTAAACAAGACAATTATGATTTATTTTGAATTTCTTTAAGATAAAATTTCTTTCTAAACTTAAATTTCAAGAATTTCCTATAAAAAATGCTTTTGTTTTTTATTTGTAACTAAAATGAGGGTAAATTGAGTGTTGATAAATTTTGACTACTTTAACTTATATAGGTTGACTAATACACATAAAATCATGATTCTAATATCTTCAAATGCTCAAACTTAATTTTTTAATACAAAACTAATTTAAACACTCTCCAAAGTATGTTTTAAAGATTAAGACGGTTTTCTTCACAATTAAGCCTTTAGTTCCTTACCATGATTGAAAAGACTCATGCAATGAGTTAAAATGACGATATGTTTATACATATTGGGCGGCCTCTAGACTATTGAAGTTACCAAGTAGGTAGTACAACAAATATTATGTATTCATTTATAACTTTTCTTAGTCTTTTTCTTACTTAATCTTGATTTCTTTTCACTTCAATGAGTTGACCTCCAACTTTTCTCTAATGTATTTATGAGATGTACCTTGATTTTGTGTTTGACCACTATTTTTCACATTAATTTTATTTAAAAATGATTAAATAGTACTTATGCTTTGTTATCATCAAAATATAAACTGTTACCTTCCTTGGTTTAACAATTTCTTTCTTCTGATGATGACAAATACTTTATGATATTAGATACATAATGGTAAAATCAAATACACAGTTTGTTAATCCAAAGTAATATGAATAATTAGCTCCCCCTATAATGTTGCATCATGAAAAAAAGAACTTACAAGTTAATATGTTTCAATTACAAATCAACTTTTGTATAAAGATTACCAAAATAGCATTGAAAATTAATCACTCCCCTAAATATAATGTCAATATTTTTCTCAATAAAACACTAAAATTAATCATTCCTCTTGAATCTAATATCACTAACTTTCTCTCCCTCTTTTTGAGAACATAAAAAGGAGTCAATTATCTAAAAGTCTACCAAACTAATATTAAGATATTAAAGCACATAATAAGTTGAATAATCAATAATTAAAATAAAATAGCACTTGTGGAGATCCTCATCAAATGAAATTCTCATATGTCCTCACTCATTGGTTTAGTGAACATATCAACCAATTGACATAATGTGTCAACAATTCTAGCTTAATATCCCTATTTTTTGTGTATGATCTCTTATAAAATGATATTTATTTTCTATGTACTTAGTTTTAGAGTGTAGAATATGGTTCTTTATAAGGCAAATAACACTAATGTTATCGAGTATTTTTGTGTGGTCTATGCCATAATCCCTAATTTGTTATGAAAACTTAAGAATGAGATAGATAATCTTCTTCAGCTTATATGATGAGTTGAAGAGTTTAGGAGGCTTAAAGACAACATATCATTTGACTTTAGAGGAGTAAGTAGCAATTTTCTTGATAACTATAGGCCATAGTGAGACAATTACAATCAATGTAAAACACTTTTAAATTTTGACCTGGACAATTTTGAAATACTTTCGCAAAGTCTTATATGCAGTTAATGCTCTTGCGAAAAGAGTCATTACTCTACCATCCTTTATTAATACACCTCCTAAGATTCAACATAATTCAAACTTCTTTCCATATTTTTATGTACATTCATATATTTAATTACTATTTTAATTAAGCTCTTATGATTAAAAATTATTTTAATAGTATATTGTAATTTCTAGCATTATATAGGAGCAGTAGATAGTATACATATTGATGTACATGTTTTGATCGATGAATAAATATCATACATGGGTAAAAAAAAATTAATCCAACTCAAAATATTATATGTTATTACTCATTTGACATGTATTTTACACATGTAATAGCTGGATGAAAAGATACTACAAATGACTCTCGAGTTATTTTAAAAATAGTGACAAATCTAATGAATCAATTTCATATACCTTCACAATATATTATATTATTTTAAATAAACATAGTAATTATGATTCATTTATAATATTTTTTTGTTAATATCATGTGCTTTATATGTTAGATAAGTTTTATTTGGTTGATTCAGGCTATACCAATATGTTTGGATTTCTTTTACCATACCGAGGTGTGAGATATCATATGCGAGATTTTAAACGAAGAGAAAAACCATCAAGTCTACAGGAATTGTTTAACTACAAGCATTCTTTATTAAGAAATATTATTGAAAAATGTTTTTGCATTTGGGTTATAGTATGAAAAAACAAAAAATACATCGTTATTTCTTGTTGTTATACACAATTATATTAGAATGTATGAATAAAGCGATGAATTATTTAACAATTGTGCTGAAAATGAAGAACAAATTAGGAAAATTGAAATGAAAATGTAAGTTCTCAAGTGGATTATAATATCACTCTAGCACAACTTGAAAGTATATCTTAGAAGCAAGATGAAATTGCTGGACAAATATTGAATGATTATATTAGTTCTAATTGATTTATATTTCTTTTAGAAAATGCTACTACTATTATGTTTTGAAGAATTATAATATAATGTGCATCTTTTATTGATTAGAATGACTTATATAATTTTCTAATTCATAGACTTTTATTATATACAATCAATTTGTAATATTTTAACTATATTAATTTGCATACATTTTAATTTTAGCTATAATGAGAATTAATTAATTTAAAAATAATATATTATATTAAAATTATTAACATAAGAGTATAATTACAAAAATGGAATACAATATATGTTTAGTTTTATCAACCAAACAGATTTTTGTGAAGACAATTTTTTTTATTTCTTAATTTTATCACACTTTAATTCTTCAATTTTAAATTAAATTATTTTTTAGTTTTATTCTTTTTCATTGTACATGTTTATGTTGATATGGCATTAGGATTAATTAGATGGCGTTTCATGTCATCAACTTCAAGGGTAAAGTAAACAACAAACTATATTTGTAAGAAATGAACACTTTATGTATTTAATTGATATAATTAATAATTTTATTTTAAAAAAATTATAATTCTAAATAGTATTGCAAAATTGAGTAGAATTTGATTTAAAATTATAATTTACCTTGAAATAATTATAAATATCTATAGTGAGTCTTTTTTATAACAATATGTGTATTTAAGAAAGCAAGAAAAAATGATGCATTTTGAAAAAAAAGTCATTATTAAGCCAATTTAATTTCTAACTTCTTTCTAGAACTTCAACTGCATAATAAAGGATAATAATCGATTTTTATCAATTGTTAGAAATTGCATATCAAAAAATTTTGGAAGTTTCAGATTGTAAAGAAGAGACTGAAAATGAACTTGAACTTATATGTTGTAGAAAAATTAATTTTATGTATGAAAAAGATTGGTATTGAATTAACAAATCTCAAATTAAATAATATACTTCTAAAAATCTCAAATATTATATTTAAAGAGTTTATATAGACTATAATGTTAAATTATGATACATTAATTATTTTTCATTTTTATTATGGTTTAATTTGTTATCTCATGTTAAAGATTTTTCTTTCACTTTCTTTTTCTTAATATTAAACTTCTTTAGTTGAATTTGTTGTGCATATTTTTAATTTTGTATATAAAGAGAAAAGTTCATAATGTGGTATCAATTTTTTTTTTTCTGTCTCAAAAGTTAATCAACCATATTTTTTCTATTCACTCAATTTTTATGCGTTATATGATTAACCTTTTCTGTGGATAAATACTATCATTCAAGATTGGATCCTTGATAAGATATATACTTTTTAAGTAGTCTACTAAAACTAGCTTCAAGAAATTAAATGATTTGGCTCATAAATGACTAATGACTTTTGAAATTTGCTTTTATTGTAAAATTTATCACATTTGGATCAATTCTAAGTTAATTTTCCCTTTTATTGTATTCAACATGTATATGAAATTTTTTTAACATATATTTATACAATGTATATTACATATTTGGTGTACATGAAGTTATTATAACAATTAAGAGTTCAATTATATGAAACAGTAGCTCAATCTCTAAAAAATGTAATAATTTTGTATTATTTTTGTTACATGTAGGTTTAATGAAAATATGTATAGTGTAACCTTTTTTATATGTTAAATGAATGATTAAAATATAAAATATTTATAATTGACATAAAATGAGTTTTTTCAAAACTTTCAAAGTTCTTTCAAAGATTAAAACACTCTTTTTAAATAAAAACGTGATCTAAAACTATTTCAAAAGTTATCCAAATGTATTTTAATACATCAATATGTTTTTCTTTAAAAACTTATCAAATTTCCCCTTGATTATTATATAGTATATGCATTAAATACAAAATAATTATGCGATGATTAAGTCTCTAATTCTTTAAAATGATTAAGATGAAATTATTAGAAGGATTACAATGAGTTGAACAAATATCGATGTGCTTGGTTCCACATTATTTTTGGTTCTTCACTTGAAACTCTCTTCAGTTAGAAATGTTCTCCACTTTGTTTATTTTCTTTATCCTTTAATTGATCAATTAATTTAATTGAATTCTTTGCCCTTCTACTAAACTTGATCTTTCATATATCATCTTAATAAAAACACCAAGGATAAAAATATCAGTAATGAAATGTTTTTTATCATAAAAAATATGGGTTAGAACTTCACTTGCTTCGATAAGCCTCCTTTTTTTATGATGACAAATAAATTAGTGATACTGAAAAAAAAAGACTTTGAATAAATCTCCCTTATAGTAAAGTAATATATAATGCACTCTTTTCTTTAATTTATTTATCAAGTTTTAATATCATCATTCTCTCCCTATTTTTATTAAATTAAAAAAGTTATATACTATATGATGTGATAAAAACGAAAAGTAAAACAATACTAAAAGAAATCACTAAAGCAAGTTGACATAGTGTTTCTTATAACACAATTTAGTGAGACAGTCTATCCTACATGGACAATAACTTCTGGTGATAATCATCTTTCTATTATCTAATCTAACAATATGAGTGATTAAATTGAAAATTGAAAATTAACAAAACTAAACTAATGAATAAGACATAATCAGTTAAGACAATAGATAATAATTAAACATAATAGAGCCCACAATGAAGCCCATTTCATAGACTAGAATATTCCTTGTAATCTAAGCCAACTGTATAGATTTGTCTCTGTAATATAAACCAGTTGTATATTAATGTAACGGTATACACTACTTTAGTCTAGGCACTTACATAGGCTCTTAATTAGCTAAATCTTCTCTTACAATTCTGTATAAATTCGAGCTCACAATACAATAACAAATACTTCAATTTCATAAGTCTTTTAAAACAACTAATAAATAGATAAGATCTATATAAAGAATCCTTTTAGATAACAATTAATCCTATATATGAATTCCATGTTGAATCTTTTATGTTTGTTACTTTAATCTAACATATTAAATAATCATAGATAATTTTCAAGACAACTAGAATCTTTCATTAAATCAAGGAATCAATTCAAAATATGATTCTAGGGTTCATCCCATCTGAATATATATTTTGGTTAGTTCAAAACAAAATTAAAAAGAAAAACTCCATAACAAACAAGAAAGAACCCTAGAAAAACGATTGGTTTTTTATGGCTTGAATTTTGAATATTCTTGATGAATCTTGATGGACCTTCTTGCTTTTTTCTCCAATATTATTTTTTCTTAACCCTAACTACATTTTTCTCTACCTTATGATTGATTTTTGGTCCCCTCGGTGTCTCTTCTTCTTTCTCTTCTCTTTTCTCATTTATTTATTTTGATATCCTAAAAATTTTGTCAAACATGGGATAGTAAAGGCCCTTTTTATTGCAAGACCCCTCTTGGCTTCTTTTAAGAAACAATCGCAGCCAACATGAGTCTGAAACATAGGATCATATTTTCATATTGTCTAATATAGGCATAATATAGTATGATATTGATAAATGCGTAGAGAAATAAAATGATTTGTTATTAAACATGACAGGAACACGACTCCTTGTAGCAGCTATATTGTTCAGGCAATAAACTCTCACAAGAATAGAATGTGCAATATTAGAACACATGGAGTAACACAGTACTATATCGGTATTGTGTTTTTAGTTCTTAGCCTAAAATCTACCAAAGCTACTCTAACTTGACTCAAATCTTCCCAACTTTATTCCTTATTCATTAAAGGAATGAAATAAGAACTAAAAAAAAGTCATTTTAAAGTACCTGATGTAAGATCTCACATCGGTTGGGAAGGAGAACGAAGCATCCCTTATAAGGGTGTGGATACCTTCCCCTTGCAAACACGTTTTTCATGCCCTAACGCACCGGATCCCATTAGAACTCCGAAGTTAAACGTGCTAGGGCCATAGCAGTACCAGGATGGGTGACCTCCTGAGAAGTCCTTTGGAAAAGTAAAATTGTGAGGGTGCGAGGCCATAGAGGCCGAGGCCCAAAGCGGACAATATCTGCAAGCGGGTGGGCGCGAGGCCCAAGAGACTGAGGCCCTTTGGAGGATGCGAGGCCCGAGAGGCCGAGATCCTACAGATTGGTATTAGAGACAGGACCTGAGCCGTTGTGCCAGCGAGGACGTTAGGCCTCCTAAGGGGGTGGATTGTAAGATCCCACATCGGTTGAGAAGGAGAACGAAGCACCCCTTATAAGGGTGTGGATGCCTTCCCCTTGCAGACGCGTTTTCCATGCCTTAACGCACCAGATCATATCAAAACTTCGAAGTTAAATGTGCTAGGGTCAGAGCAGTACCAGAATGGGTGACCTCCTGGGAAGTCCTGTGGAAAAGTAAAACCGTAAGGGTGCGAGGCCCTAGAGACCGAGGCCCAAAGCGGACAATATCTGTAAGCGGGTGGGCGCGAGATCCGAGAGGCCGCGAGGCCCGAGAGGCCAAGGTCCTACACCTGATCCTATAAAAACATTAAAATATAAGCATAATGCACTTAAAAATCATACTAAAAACATAGTGTAATTAGCACTTACCAAATTTTCTCACAAATAAGTACTTATTTGTCCTTAAGCAAATCAAATTCATTACTAATAAGTTAAATAGGATGAAATTATAGGAAAGTATTTAACAAATCAATCATATCAATTAAGAATCTCCAATATTCATTTTATTATAAAGCTCATTAAATTATTAGGCACTTAGCTAATTGCATCCTATTATAAATTAATTTAATTCACTTAACATTCCTTTAAACTTTAATTTAATCCACATAATTTAATTTAATTCGTAAAATGAATATATATAAGAAAATGTTTCAACTTTCAAAATTTTTCATAACCCTTATTAAACACTAACTTTAAAATTAAGACAAAGCAATTAGAGTTTATTTGAAAATTAAGCTAACTTTTTGACACAATGGTAAACACCTTTTCATGAATACTAATAATTACTCAAATAGGTCACTATTTTGAGTAGCTACTATCACCATTCTTTAACTTTAATCTTAACGAAATAAATTTATTTTATACTCATTCATTCATTTTTTATACGAAAAATGCTTAAAAAATTCGCAACAAGCTCAATTGTATGTGCAATTTATTTAAAATGCATTATAATACAAATCAAGTACCCATTATTAAAATTGAAGATCAATAATTCTTTATCCCTCTAGCTATATGTAACAATGTTTTCTTCCCTTAAATATATACGCCAAGTTAATATGCTCAGATGTTATGAATATGAAAGAAAGTTATACCTCTTTTTATTTACCAAAATTGTTACCTTCTTTTATTAATCTCTTGGTTCAACAATTGATCTTTTAATATCATTTTCTTACTTGTCTCATGTGAGAACTCGTAGTGATTTTTTGAAATTGATTGTTAGAGATACCATTTTTATTACTTATTTGGTACCAATTATTGGTATTCATTTGATATCACTTAATATTAAACCTATAAGGCAAAGAAATAATACATATTCTAGGTACCAAGAAAAACAGAGGTCCTTTGGAAATGGTGCTTAAACCTTTTTTTAACCCGTTTCTTTTTAGGTTTACTTAACAAAAATTGTTTCAAAAAGCAATTTCTATGGCTATGTCCATAATCACCACCAAAATGGCATCTCACATAAGATCATTCAAAAGTATATGAATTATATGAACGTGATCTATAAGAATATGACATAAATGTAGTTTTAGGACTTAATAGATAATGTGAGTGATATAATGCCTTGTTTTGAATACGTGGGGATGCGTCGGCGTTTTGGCGTTAGTTTCCTAGCGAGGTGGTGGATACAGCCTTCTTCCAGCACGAAGAGTCCCTTTGGTTACAGTTTAACCTCGCGAAGGTTGTTCCGGCTCCTCCCACTACGTGGGCTACTATTTTTGAAGTAGCCTGCTGGTTTCTTTGGAAGTGGCGTACTAACTGCTTATTTGAGACCGGCTTTGTTTGGCCCGCGGAGGGGTCCTGGATCGCTCTCGACTATGTTGACTGGATCGAGCGGGCTAGGATGATGGAACAGCGTGTTTTCCCTGCTCAAGGCGTGTCGGTGGGCACCCGAGTGGGCTGAACCAAACCGCCGGAGGGATGAGTGAAGGTCAATACGGACGGCGCTGTCAAACTAAGCGCCTCTGCGGCTTCTGTTGGCGGGTTAATTCGTGATTGTCACGACAACTGGTGTGGGAGCTTCTAGCAAAATCTAGGGCGAGGCTCGCCTTTACTGGCCGAGCTCTGGGACGTGTACACGGGCCTTACTTTGACCTGGGACCTGGGGTATCGCCGGGTGGTTGTCGAGGTGGACTCCATCGAGGTCATTACGCTTCTCTCCGACCCTCATCATGTACTTATTGAGCTTAATTTTTTGGTGACAGGTATCAGGGAGCTTCTCCAACGGCAATGGGAGGTTCGACTGCAGAATGTTGTCCGCGAAGGAAACTAGTGTGCCGATTGTTTGGCGGCGTTTGCCAGTGTTTTACGCCCAGGCTTGCAGGTCCTCTAGGAGCCACCTTTTGGCGTCTAAGAGCTGCTCTATCGCGATGCACAAGAAATGCTTTTTGCTAGAGCCTTGAGTTAATTTAATTTTTAGCCCTTTGTATTAAAAAAAAAACGTGGGACGTTGGAAGCTCTCATTATGTTGTGAAAAACCCTTGCATACGAATTGAAAAATGGCATGTTCTATAGTAGAGATACGACTTATATTGAATGGAAGCAAGTACCCTGCCTTTATTCCTATAATGAGACCAGTGACAATTGTGAAGTTTTTTTTTTATGTCATTCTGACGGTAAAGAAACTTACACGAATGAAAAAGACGTTGTATGTTCTTATGGGATAATCTTGTATAAAAATTATACCTATTTTGTTTCCTTAAATACATACCATTTAAATTGACACATACATAAAAGCAAGTAATTTTCTTTTTGCTTGGAAGCTAGTGGATGATGGGTAACAAGTGATCAATGTAAATCCAATGAATACTAAAAACCTAATGGAGATTGACCTCTTTAATCATTTAACTGGAATTATATATGCAATCCCTTCAAGAAAAGGTTATCTAAAATTTCTGTGAAATTTTCTTTATTACAGCAAGTTATATAATTGAAATTTCTGTGAACTTTAGGTTGCAAACAAATAATTGTTATAGATCTTCCATGTTTCCCCAGATTTAAGGTCTTAGTCTAGCATAGGAAACAATATAACCTCTAATAGCATATAATTAAATAACTCAATCATACTCACATTGCGTTAAAATTATAAGCTTATGGTGATGTTAATGGTGTGTTTCACTAGTGGAATGATCCATGAGACTTGATGTCAATGGTGTGTTTCACGAGTGGAATGATCCATGAGACTTTTCGTCTTGCAAAACAACAAAATGCGAACCAATGTGGAACATCGTTGGGTTCACACGGGCTCTAACATCTGCATCCGTACAAGTCTGCTGCTTTTTCGTCGGCATGAAGACAAAAATCTGGCGACCCGCAGCCAAGATTGAAAACAACATGGCATTCAAGTGCATATATGAGCCGAAATTGAAAACAACACGTATTCGAGTGCATTTATTGAAAACAACACGTATTCGAGTCCTTACATACATCCTTAAAACATGATTATACACCGCCGTGTTTTTGCGATGTTTTACTTCACGATGTAATTGGGATAGCTCACTCCTACGGTCTGCGTTTCGTTGTTTCCGACACGGTTCCGTTTTTATAGTTTTTTAATATTCTAATTTTTCTTGTAATAAAAAAAAATCATGATTATATCAAATCTTTAACAATAGTGTTTCTTTTTCAAGTGAAATTGTTGCTTCCTTTTTCCGTGAGTACCAGGAGCATGTTAGGGATGTTCGCTTTTCCCTTTTACCCCGCTAAATGGAATATTTGGATTAAACGTTTTTAATCATAAATATGTGCCAAAAAAATTCATAAAAGTCCTTACCATTCATTCTTTTAATTTTTAGTGCCAGAACTAATGAAAATAACCACAAGTTATTTTAATAAGATATTAAATGTTAAAAGAACATTGTTCAACGTTTGAAAAGTCCTCTAAGAAAAACGTCTTAAAGATCACACTACTCTTCATAAAAAAATATCTCAATTCTCTAATATTTTATGAAATGAAGTAAAATTAAATAATTTCCTGTGACCACAATCTATTATTTTTGCTATCAAATAGTTATAACACCAGAATCAGGCCCCTTTAAAGTCATCCATGAATGAAAGGTTTTCCTACCTTGTAGGCCTTCCTCATAAATTATGGAGCCCACGCCGTCAACCAGATGTCCTTTCTAATTAAACTTACGTTTACTGTACCTTTTTCTCTTATCCAATAAATAAATAAGAATTGGACGGCTGGAATGGCTTGACCAAAGGGTGGTGCGGCATGAAATCTTCTGTCTTAAAATGTGTGTATCAATTTTGTTCTATTTAATCTTAGCCATTTATTTATGTGAGACCCACATAAATAAATGGTTAGAATTAAATAAGACAGGATTGATACACACATTTTGAAACAGAGGATTTGTCCCTGGTTCTGTTCCTTATTTCCCCTGTCACCATCTTCTCCGTTGTCTCTCTTTGTCAAATCATTTGTTCATTATTCATCCCAACAATTGCATACAAAAAAAAAGGGAAATTGAGGTTTCCCCCCCCCCGTGCTTTCGTTTTCCTTGTTAATGTTGCTCCAACGCCTCCTTCCCATTCATACGTGCAAAATTAAAGGAAAGCCAAAAACAGCCACACAAATCTCGTAGACTGGTCCAAATCTCGTACACTGGTCCAGCTGGTAAAGCTTCCTTTCTTTTTCTCTTCTTTAGGGTTTGCCTTTTTTTTTAATGAAAAGGGAAAAGTACATCAAAGGCTAAGTAGCCGGGAATAACTGCGCCCCGACTGATCTTCTAAAAGAAGAGTCTGACACCCTAATGGTGGAACATCAAAATAAGTGATCCCAATGTCGCCAGG
>JAOTIZ010000071.1:0-39159 GCA_027123425.1 Erythroxylum panamense
CCTTTATCGTGGGTTACGTGTCGGAGCGACCTTCGGGCGTCCCGATGTGTACCCTACGGTGAGGGGGCGCTACATTAAGACTACGGAAGGGTGCCTTAAGAAGTAATCCAATTATGTACTTGTTTTCAGTTCTTCTAAAAGCAAGAAAAGGGGCTTTAAGAAGAATAATAACAAGAAACAGAAGGCTTCTACCAATGTAGTAAAAGCCAAAGGGGGTGTCAAGAAGAAGACTAATGACAAGGGCACATATTTTCATTATGAAGTCAACAGACATTGAAAAAGGAACTGCCCATCTTATCTTGCTAATCTGAAAGATAGAAAGCTTAAGGAAGCTATCTTTTCAGGTATGTTTATGATTGAGATCAATCTTTGGACTTCTGTTCCACATTCTTGACTATTAGATACTGGTTGTGGTTCTCACTTATATAATAAAATACAGATTTAACAAAGAGTAGATCATTGAAAAAAGGCGAAGTGGACCTGCAAGTTGACAATGGAGCAAGAGTTGATGCATTAGCTATAAGAACTTGTAGTTTAACTTTACCTTCTGGCCTTATATTAGAACTTGATAATTGTTATTATGTTATTGTTATTACAAGAAACATCATTTCTATTTCTTATTTGGATTTGATTGGATTTGTAACAGTTGTTGTTTGTATAAAGATGATGTTTATTATAGATTTGGATTGCTTACAAACGGTTTGTATGAGTTAGATCTTGAAAGGCCAATTCATAACATAAATAGTAAGAAAAGAAAATTAAGTAACCAAACTCCATCTTATTTATGACATTGTAGGCTAGGTCATATCAATGAAACTAGAATCACAAAATTTCATAAAGAAGGATATTTGGATCCTTTTGATTATGAATCATATAAAATTTGTGAATCTTGTTTATTGGAAAAGATGACCAAACTACCCCTTAAAGGAAAGGGACAACGTGCTAGTGAGTTACTAGAATTAATATATTCAGATGTATGTGGGCCTATGCCCACAAATGCTAGAGGTGGATACTCATATTTCATTACTTTCACAAATGACCATTCTAGATATGATTATGTGTATTTGATAAAAAAAAGTCTTAATCATTTGAAAAGTTCAAAGAATTTAGACTAGAGATAGAGAAACAAACTGGGAAAAGTATTAAAACATTTAGATCAGACTGGGGTGGTGAATACTTAGACCACGAGTTTCTTAGTTACTTAAAAGAGAATGGGATTCTCTCACAATGGTCTCTTCCTGCAACTCCATAATATAATGGAGTTTCTGAGAGGAGAAATCGTACACTATTAGATACGATACGTTCTAGGATGAGTCATGCAGACCTTCCTATATCATTTTGGGTATACGCAATTGAAACTACAATATATCTTCTAAATAGAGTTCCATCTAAATCAGTTAATATCACATCATATGAGATATGGACTAGTAGAAGACCTAGATTATCACACTTAAAGATTTGGGGATATGAAGCTTATGTGAAATGTGTTATATCTGATAAGCTTCAAGCTAAATCAGATAAATGCAAATTTGTGTATCTGAAAGAGAATTTTGATTATCAATTCTATCATCCTATTGAGAAAAAGAGGTACGTCTCAAGACATACTACACTGTTAGACAGAGAATTTATTCTCAAAGAAAATAGTGGGAGTAAGGTTGAACTTAGAGAAGTTCAAGAGCCACAAAATCACATCGAAATGGAACAAGAACCTCAAGTTGATATATATGATATACAACTAAGAGTTCAAGAGATACATAGTCCAAGGAAAACTAGTAGGATACGTCATCCTCCCACTAGAATATATCTACATATTGAGGATGGAAAGGATAACGTATCACTCATAAATGGTTACTACTTTTAAAGAAGTAACGTCAGACATCGATTCTTTAAAATGGCAAGAAGCCATGAAATTTGAAATGGAATCCATGTACACTAACCAAGTATAGACTTTGGTGAATGCTCCTAAAGGTATAGTACCTATTAGGTACAAATGGATTTTTAAGAGAAAAACTGACATGGATGGAAATGTACATACATACAAAGCAAAGTTGGTGGCAAAAGGTTACAAACAAAAACAAAGAGTTGATTTTGTAAAGCTTTTTCGCCAGTAGCAATGCTTAAATCCATAAGGATTTTATTGGCTATAGTAGCATACCATAATTATGATATTTGGCAAATAAATATCAAAATAGCATTTCTCAATAGGAATTTGCAAGAGGATGTGTATATGACACAACCTAAAGGTTTTAGATCAAAAGAATTTCCTGATCAAGTATGTAAGTTGAAAAGGTCAATTTATGGACTTAAGCAAGCTTCGCAAAGTTGGAACATCCATTTTGATGAAACAATCAAAGAGTTTGATTTTATAAAAAATGTGGATGAACCTTGTGTTTATAAGAAGGTAACTAGGAATGCAATCGTTTTCTTAGTGCTTTATGTGGATGACATATTGATCATTAAAAATAGCATTTCAATGCCCCAGTTTGTTAAGATATGGTTATCTAAGAACTTTTCCATGAAGGATATGGGAAAAGCAACTTATATACTAGGTATAAGATCAATCGAGATAGAAAAAAAAAGGTTGCTTGGATTATCTCAATCCACGTACGTAGATAAAGTTTTAGCATAAAGAATTCCAAGAGGGAATTCTTACGCATATCGCATGGGATTTCTCTTTCACATAGCTTATGTCCAAAGACATAAAAGGGGAGAGATAAAATGGATTTTATTCTATATGCTTCGGTAATTGGATCAATCATGTATGCGATGCCATGTACTAGACCAGATGTTGCTTATGCTTTGAGCATAGCAAGCAGATATCAAGCTAATCCCAGTGAGGGTCACTGGACGACTATGAAAAACATCTTGAGAAGGACTAAAGACGTTTTTCTGGTCTACGGAGGAACTAAGCTGAGATTTCAGGGTCATTTGGATGTCAATTTTCAGTCTGATCAAGACGATAGTAGATCACAGTTAGGGTATAATTTTACTCTTTATGGCGGTGTGATTAGTTGAAAGAGTTCCAAACAACGAACCATTGTAGATTCAACAACCGAAGCAGAGTACATTTCAGCATCAAAGGCGGCAAAGGAAATAGTTTGGATCAAGAAGTTCATCATTAAACTTGTTGGTTCCTAACATTATTGAGCTTATAGTATTGTATTGTGACAACAACGGTGATATTGCACAAGCAAAGGAACCCAAGTCTCATCAACGGTCCAAACATGTACTTAGGAAGTTTCACTTGATCAAGGAGATAGTGAAGGAGAAAGACATAACATTGGAGCGAGTTTCTACTGAAGAGAATCTAGCAGATCCTCTTACTAAGTTATTGTCTAAAGAGACATCATCAACATATGGATGGATATGGTATTAGATTCATAGGAGATTGGCTTTAGTGCAAGTGGAAGATTGTTAGTTTATGCCCTTTTAGCTAATCAATTGGATACAAATTAATGTATGACATTATTTTGAGTTAATGAAAAGTTTTTATTTATCTTTACGTATTAATTTAATTAATATTTTATTTTTTAATAATAAAGATAAAATCCTTGGAATAATTGTGTAATTGAAATTATGATGACATCATAATTATGAGATTCAATTTATACTTATATGTTATTGCTAAATGTTCCCAGTTGTAGTTTTATTAAGACTGAATATTGTTAAAATGGTAAAACTAGCACACATTATGTTTCTTTCTTATAAAGAAAGTAATTGATCTCATAAATTAAAGTATAGAGATACTTAAACTAATGTGCAGGTGATTATTAGAGAATAAGTCACTGAACTGACCCGATTATGAGAATTCCGGATGGAATATTACTTATATGTCTATAGATTATGTCATAATGATAGTTGTATAATTGATTCTCAGACTTGAGATTATCAACGTATCTAGTGTGGGAATTACTTTATTTTGATGCTACTTATGAATCATCCTAAGATAGTTTAGTCGGTAGTAATTGGATACAGTATAAACAATATATAGATAGTTGAGTAAGTCAATATATGATTCGTCACTCTAAAATAATTAGAGAGAATATTATACTGTTCTTGATTAGTAATGATTTTTTGAATTTTCTGGCCAAAGTGAATTGATATTTAAAAAGGAGTTTTAAAATTTTAATTATAAATCAATTACTAATTAGCAAGAACGGACATGATTGGATGATAAAAATAGACATTGTATCCATACTCTGTCCAATTAGAATATTGAATGACGAAAAAAATTAAATTATACATTATAGTTATGAATAGACAGGCTAAGTCAATCACTTTGACATTCCTAATATTTTGGTAACCATGACATATTGCTAAATATCAATCATGATTTATGATTATGAATTATTTAATTAAAGAATTAAAGATAAATTAAAAAAATTAATTTATCCAATTTTAATTGTGAATTAGAATTATAATTTATAATCATTGTCAATTTATTAGGAACCTAACGGGTCACCCATTAAAGAGCAATTTATGAAAGAAAAATCAATTTAATTAAGTTAGACTTAATTATAAAGCTTGAAAAATTTTGAGGATCACATATGAAATATTTGATCTCATAAAGAAAAATCAATTTTTGGCTGTTAGTTAACTTGGAGACATTTGTGGTTGTTCTGCTGTGAAAAGTTGTGCAAGATTACAGTAACCCCCTTATCTAAGATACTAAGCTGCTTTTTACTCACCCAAAACAAACGCCTGTATCAATAATTCTGGCAAATCGGGCGTGAGATTCAGTAGTTCAGGCTGTGCTGTCTATTTCCTCCCGCTGCTTCAAGCGCTCAGTGTAAGCGGTGAACCTTATGCTGACCCCAGCATCCATTGTTGCCATACAATTTGAGGTTACGAAACCAACATCTTCATTAGTAGACAACCAAATTTACACGTCAGATCCCGTAGAATAAAATTAAATTGTAATATGATGAGATACAATCATTTGCATGGTTAAGAAGTTTGAATGTGGTGGGAGGTTTAAAGGATTCTTTTTTTTTTTCCAACATGTATAGAGAGAGAATGAGTTATGTAATTTCACCATATCGTTCCTTGAAATTTAAACATGAGATTCAAGTAATCTCCTCTCTGTCAATTATACATTATAATATCAAAGAGTAATCCAGTCATAAGTTAAACCATTGTTTTTGTTCGCTGCCAAGAAGTTCATATACCCAACACCTAGCAACCACGACTAATTGTGTATGCCAACAAAATTTTCACTTTTTTCTCTCAAGTAGCGGTCCGAATTCAGCTCAATGTAAACGGACTGGTGAAGTTCATGGTGACTTGTTTTGGTTTTTCATTGCGAAAGGAATGAGTCTTTCCGATCAAGGGAAATCGAAAATGTAAAACTCCTGGACTTACTGCTATGATCAGTATCCATATCTAAGCTCCTGGTATGGAAATTGCTTGCAACTATAGGCCATAGACAATTTTTTTCGGGAAGGAAAAGGATTAAGGACCAGGAACTGATCGTCAATAAAATAATACAAGGAGGTTTATCTAAATGCATAACAATGAGAGGTGCGGAAATTGACACCAAGGTAGAACTAGAACCTATCACCTAAACAACTTGGCTGAAATTGAAGCACCAGCTGAACAAATCAGGATCCCGTCGGGTTCAGGACGTTACGAACTTCGCATCATCATTCCGTGGAATCCGAATTCACATCTGTTTCTACTCCTAGAACCCATGTGGAGAAAAGAAACTAATCAGAAAGGGAAAGAATGATAAAACATTGCTGTCAAACGGCGTCAGGGAAAGAAAACAAAAACAGAACACCCAAAGAACTCTACAAAAGAACAGACAAGTGCCATGGTAATGATGCTCATAATGATGGAAAAGCATCAACCAACACATAACAGAAACAATATAATATCGCAAATGCACTACTAACCTTCAACGCTGTCTCCTCCATCTTCATCAACATCATCGTCATCATCATCCTCATAATCCACACCATACCTTGCGTTCAAACAATCCACAGTGTCGGGTGTTAGAACCAACTTATCGGAATTCAAAATATCAAACAAATTAAGTGTCCTCGGAGTCAACATCCTCAAAGTCCCAATATTCCTACTCGATAGCCCAACATTGCCACTCACATCCATCATCAAAAACATAACTTTTTCTTTTGGGTCCAATCCCCACCTTTTCATGGCCTCAATAAACTCTTTAGTCCTCGGCTTCTCAAACTTTTCCCCGAACTCCTCCACACAGACCATGCTCTCCGTCGCACTCGAGAGCGCCGTCGACATGGCCAACCGCTTCTCCTTCCGGTTAATCTTGATACTCCAGTCTCTGGGCTTCGGCCCGAAAACGACACCGCCGCCAGGTCGCAAAGGGGTTCGGGTCGAACCGCGACGCGCACGGCCCGTTTTCTTCTGTTGATAGGGTTTCTTCCCTCCGCCTCTGACCTCGGCCCGTGTCAGAGTGGAGGCAGTGCCGCGGCGCTTGTTCTGTTGGTCGGTGATGATTGCGCGATGTACGACGGCTCGTGCTGATTCTGGTGGGGCGGACTTTAGGTCTAAGAAGGTTTCTCCAACTTTCTCGCCGGTGAAGGAGAGGACAGGAAGGGTAGCGATTTGGCAAGATATAGAGACAGACGTGGCCTTCAGGGAATTGGATTTAGAGAGAGAAATGAGCTTTGGGTTGGAGGAGGAGAGGAAGAGGAAGGAAGAGATGAAGGAAAGAGAGGTGGGCGGTGAAGCTTTTATAGAAAGAGACATTGTTTGTCAGCAGTGGCACTCTGTGAGGTGAGACTGAAGATGAAGAAGAAAAAGATTGATGTTTTCTCTCTACTCCTAAACTGTGGACGTGTTATCCACTGATTTTGCCTCGAAGCTATGCAACGACAGCGTTTACCTTGATCGCACAACGCCGGTCTACTTAACCAATTAAAATACCACCTTTCTTATTTCGTTCTTAAATTAAAGAGTTGGGATTAGAATCCAAATTATTTTACAAAATGCGCATGTACGGAAGGGTTAAAGGCAAATGATGAGGACAAGTTCTTCAAAGCTTTTTTATTTTGGATTATCTTTGAAATTCAAAAGATATATTTAACCTTATTATTATATTCCTATATTAGACTTCTAACGCATTGTAATTTAGTAAAAAATCCTTTTTAAAAATTAATATAAATAATTTTTCATCGTTAAACTCCACAACTTCCTCTAATTTTTTTTCAAAACAAACACAACGAGGGAACCTATGAGAGAAGTGATACATGCAAATGAAAGAGTGTTTTTAGACACTTACTAGCTGGGAAATGAAGAGAAAGATGAAGAAAAAAGGTGGTTATCGTTAGTTCTCTTAAAATTTTCAAATGCTGTCTTTTATGTATGTTTAAGGACTTCATTTACTCTATCTTTGATTACAAACTTGAATAATAACAGGTTGTCTTCAGTTAGGAACACTTCCACAAGGCCTCTCATTCTTCAAATCTTTGTTGCCTAACTATTCACCACTGGGAATGCAAGCAATTCGCTCAAGAAGAATCTTACTAGGGTTGATGTTTATGCACTAGCTCCTCTTTTTATAGTCTCAATGTCTAGAGCAACTATAGGTCTTCTTCCAAGCTTATTAGGGGTACATAAGGAGGTTTCAGTATTATCTCCCACAACAACCTTCTAGCTCAGTTAGGGGTTCATTATTCCCTTACCAGGAGGAGGAGGTCCGGAGGAGGAGGAGTAGGGAGTTTGTTGGGAAGTGGCGAAAAGGTAATTTGACTTTAGGTGTTAGGTTTGTCTAAATTACCCATGCTAGGACATGGTAATAATCAAAGGTAGTAGAGGAAAAAAGTTGAATTTTAGTTACTAATAAGGAGAAAAGTTAGAGGCAAGATAGGTCTAAAGGACAATATTGCCCCCGAACAAACATGCTAAAAGAAAACACTACAAGAGTGGTAGATTTAGGAATTCTTGAAGATGGAAGTTTGGAAGGGGAGGAATGAGGAAATGTAGAGAGATAGTAGGGGAGAAGGGAGCAGAATGTTTGGAGAAAAAGGTTGAAAAGAGTTGGGTTATCCATACAATCTAAGGAAGGAGATGGTTAATGTGAATGATACTTGTTGCGTTAGTGTCGTTTGTTTGTTGTGTTGCTTTACAAGCTCATTTTAGGTGAACCAAAAACAGATGGAGGGCTAACAAAATATCACAATGCAATCACACAAGAAACAGCGACAGAGATAGAAACCAAAGCACACAAAATAAGCAACAGTAAAGAAAGAATAAGCAGTCATAGGCGATGAGCAATCGGACTTTAGACATGTTATATATGCCACCAAAAGAAGCGGTGGCAATGTAATTCACTACTGTTTGATGGCGGCTGGCCTGTCAACATTTTTTTGGTGCTTGCTCAATGCTAGTGATTACTTCATGCACTTAGGCCAACAGTTTATTTTGGGATTTATTTTTTTATTGTCTCTTCAATTCCTAAAATTGTGGCTAAATTGTTGTTATTAGAACATAAATTTAGGGCTAATTTGTTATGTCTACTTTGTATTATGGTTAAGAATATCTTAGACATCAATGTTTGTAGTGTTTATTTTTGTTTAAATACTCTTTATTGTAAAGAATCACACGAAGTTAATACAAAATAAACAACACAGTTCCCATTGTGAGCAAAGAAACACAAAAAATCACTTAGTTAGATATAGATAAATTCTTCTAATTAAAGAATACTTGTAAGAAAATCCACTTTCAAGTAGAAATCTTTTTATTTTGTGTTTGAGTCAAATGATAATCAATTTTTTTTATATAGATAACTTCAAATTATCAATTATTTTTTAATAATTGAGAATCAAAAGTTGCACTTCAAACTTATCAGGTGTATCCAACATTTTCAAAAATGCCTAAATTGAAATAAAAGTGGATTAAGGACATATCAAGGATGTATGTCTTGTTCAAAATATCTTAAAAATTGATGTAGACTTTATGAAATTTTGATCTCCTTTTATTATAGACTTATACAAACTTTGAAGAATAGATGTATCGTATGACACAATTTTGAAGTCCTTATTTCATTCCTTAAATGACTCCAGAACTAGGTTTCTCATAAAAAATGAAATTTTGTAGAATATCATATGGTAAAGTTCAAATATATCATATGACAATTTTGAGATTTCCTCCTCTAATGACTCGCAGGCCATTATATTTCATACAAAATATTTAAAAAATATCGTATTTAAGATGGATAATCACAAGGATCTTCTATTAGAAAACAAAAAAGTAAAAATTTTGACAATTTCTGATCAGATCATAGTAAACAGGTAACTTAAAAATATGAATCAAGAATCGTATTCGAATCAAAGTTCCTGTTGAAGCCTTTCCAAAACCTTTTTAAGGTGTTAACCATGAGCTCTTCATATCAGTTTTTTGGATATTATACCGTACTGGTTGGTATTGCAAAAAATCAGTACTGGAAATAAAAGTTTTGTACTAAAATCTAGTATCGATTATTATCTACTCTTTTAGTTTAAATATCAATCAAATAACGATCAGAATTAAAATTTTTAAAAATTTTAAGACTAAATTGGAAAAACTTAAATTTTCTACTATATAAAATAACATTTACTTATACTTCAACAAAAAAGTATTTTTTTATTACTTTCATCTTGTTCTTACCACTTTGAACATTCCTCCAGATTCACACCATTTTGATATTCCAACACCTCTACACCATTTGTATAATTCTCTTACTGGATCAATTATATGGCTTCTGTGGGCTTTATCCGCCCTTTATGCCTGTCTTGTTGCTTTGTCTTCATTACATGTTTATCAATATTTAACCAATTATGTCAATGTTAATTCTCTATTATAGACATTCTTGGAATAGTTCCAACCATATAAAGTGACATATCCACCTAATTTATAAAATATAATTAAGATGACAAAAGTTATCTTTTTAATTTATAATTATAATTATGATAATATTATTTTGATTGTTAAAATTAAGAATTATTATAATAAAACTTTTTAATGATATCTGTAGTACTTTTAATTTAATTGTAATTATGATTTTTATTAACAAACATATTTTAATATCTATGATTTAAATTCTTATATTTAGTATGATTTAAATTCTTATAATTAGTATCAATTTGATTATATTAATAATATAAATTTACTTTAAAATTTTTAATAATAATTATTGTTATTATTGATATGTGAAAATAAAATTAAGAAAAATAAATAAATTGTATTATTTTAAAATTTCTATTACTATAATATTTAGAGACAAAGTCACTGTAAAATTATAACTTATACAGTACAATATATTAACGAACTATTTTATAATTTTAAAAAATTTCGAAAACTATTTTATAAATTTTAAAATTTATTTAAAATAGTACATAATATTGATCGCTCAACACCGTATCATAACCAATTTAGGTACCGGTACCGATACAATATTCATGCCATTGATGTCAACCCATTTTTTATACCTTATTGTCTAAAAACAACCGGATGTATTAAAATTAAAAAAAAATTAGACAGATTAATTTGCACGAAGTATGTGACCAATGAGAAACTGTTGTGCCAAGTTGTAGAAGTGTTAGTAGATAAATAAAGCTGATAGAACTATGACAAGACAGCCGAAAGAGGATAAAAAATTTCCGTATAATGCCACTGAATTGAATTGTTAGTGGTTAACATCATTTACAGGTAGTTTTGAGATACTATACAACAGTGTATCTGCTCTGAGGTAAATCAAATTCAAAATTTTGGGCATTTGGAAAATCTGCCATGAATATGGAGTAATTGATGAACAAAAGATATGATTCAGTCCGTATGTTTTCTTTTCGTCACCTAAGCTTGGTCATCGACCTAGAAGGGGAAGCCCTGCGCTGTCTTGCTCTATGGTCTAATCCAATATTTTCTCCCCAGTTGAGAAGAGATTCCAGACCACAGTGCCCATCAAGTAAAGACCAACTGAAACCTTAAAAACATCATCCCAAGAACCTAAAAATGAGGACAAGAACAACCAGAATTAGGAGCCAAATCCCAAGCTTCAACCAAGCATCGTGTCAGTAATGAATTCTTACCATGGTGCAATATGTAACCAGTTGCTGCTGTTCCAAACACCCCTGCCAACACTCCAGCAGTATTGGATAGACCAAGCAACACTCCCTGCGATACAATTGCCCAGAAGTATATGACTTTTACGTCAGTGAGAAGCAAACCACATGTTACTAATAGTTCCACTCTTAATTGTTCAACAATTGATGGTCATGGGCAGTCTTCTTTGAATGAATACTCACAGAATAGCGAGGAGCAATATCTTGATGATTGGAGTATAGACCTGACTGGGAGAATGCATCAGTTCCCTGTTTAATTACAAAGTAAATTAAATATTTCAATAGAGGACATCAAATATTCTTCTCACAACTACTCAAGTATGGAAAACCTTATGAAATTCCATGCTATTCATAAAGCTTCGCAAGTAGATATAGAAAACACTATAATAGATTAAAAGACCAAACTGCTTCATACAAATTCTTGTAAACAACCTGACTGCATGCCATGCAGATAACAGCCATTGCAGGAGAGTTAACATGGCTCAATTGAGTTAGAAAAAAAGCAGGTCCAAGAAATCCAATTGTTTGCATTATCTGCAAAGAAAAATATAATGCAGATCCTATTGTCAAAGGGTTGAATGAACAAACTTATCCGAAGATAATAGGGCTTCAAGCTAGCATAATTAAGATCCTGAGTTGGGCAGAGGTAAGACATGAGTAAAATAAAAGTATATAGAGTTAACAACAGTAGGTTGTAGATCAAGTATATAAAATCAAATATACCTTGCGAACTGATGTCACTGATAATCCTCTGCTAACCAAAGTATCCGCAATCCACCCCCCAAGATTTGCAGAAAATGCCATCGTTAGCCAGGGCAAAACACAGAAAAGCCCAGATTCCGTGAGGTTGAACTTTAGAACCTGGAGGAGTAGAGAAGTAATCGTCTCAGTACTACAATTGCTCTAGCAACGCATCGCAAGTCAAAATTACCAGTGAAAAACAATAGTTTCTAGTAGTTGTCTAGGAAAAGTTAAAAGAATAATACTAAACCATCAAGAGTGAATGCCTAAGATCAGCCCAGAAAGGTTCTCTTTTCGTGCAACTGATCACTGGTTTCCCTTGGACTCTTTTAAGTGTTAGTACCCAAATCTCGAAAAACCGTTACTTGTGATTGATGTTTCCTCAATGATTATCTGTAGCTAAATTTTTCTAGTACAGTTACAAATATTCTATAAACAATTCTGGAACTAAAATCCAAAGTGAATATTAGAACATATCGATCCACTACGAAAAATAATCATGGAGGGTGGTTTATATACAAAATCGAGATCCTAACCTAATACCTTAAAATTTTTGGTGAAGATATGGCACTGTTATATATATATATACATACAAGTCAAACCTTTAAATTAAGATTAATGAAAACTTAATATAATATCATAGTCATTCCAACTTCAATGTTAAGTGACCGTTTCACTACAATAGCTTAAATTGTTGTGAGAGGCCAACTTAATTAATTTTATATATTCATTAACATACCCTCTCAAGTGAAAGCCCTTTGGACCTGAAACTTGCACAAACTCACTCTACCTTGTGCTGAATAATAGGTGGGTGGTAAGATCTGAACTCACGACCACTTAGTCATAAAGGCTCTGATACTATATTAAGTAACCGTTTCACTACAATAGCTTAAGCTGTTGTGTAAGGCCAACTTAATTGTTTTATATAATCACTAGCACACCTCCTCAAGTGAAAGCCCTTTGAGCTTAAAACTTGCACAGGCCTACTCTACCTTGTGCTAAGTAATAGGTGAGTGGTAGGATTTAAACTCACAACCACTTGTTTACAAAGGCTCTGATACTATGTTAAGTGATCGTTTCATCACAATAACTTCAATATTCTCATAGATGTATATTTCTGTTGGTACCCAAAGATGTTTATTATTGCGCACCAAATATATATTCTTGGCGTAATAGGAGAATTGATAAGATATCGACTAGCGAAGGTTTATTTACAATAATGAATCTTAAGGTTTTGAATAAAGATGTAATACTCATTTCATATTCACTCCTCCCACAAATGGAAGTTAATGGAACTTGCTAGCTATAGCCTATAGGTCTGGAACTTAATCCCATGTGTTTTGCTTATTTTTAAAATAATTAACTAAAAATAAATAACCTTTTACTAAATTCTAGTCGGTTATTTTAAGTATATGATAGGGTCTGTATAATCTGACATTAATTTTCCTAATAAAAATTAATATTTTCAATATAACAAAGTATATTTTGGAAATTAATTCATTTTGGACAAAGCTAAGAAGAAAACTTACTTGGTTATAATATGTGGGCATCCATGTCAGGAGAATAAATGTGCCCCAGTTGTGACAGAAGTGAGAGACTATTAAGGCCCACACAGGTGGTTTCGACAAGATTAATCCCCATGGTATTGTTTTAACGGGTTCCTTGGAAACACTATTAGCAATAATCAGCTTCATTTCTTCCGCACGGAGTTGAGGATCCTCAAGAGGTGAACTATGTGCCTGTAAGAAAAGAAAACACCGATATGACTACTGCTATTGATAGGCAATTCAGTAATTAGATGTCTAAGTAGGCTTATGGGTTTACAAAACTCCTTAAAGAGCAAAACTGTTTTTGAGTATTGCCATCGCAAAAGAGCATGTAGAATTACTAGGTTACCTTACTTAGCCATACAGTAAACCAAACAGTTCCTAATGATCCAAAGGAGTAAAAAACTGATGGCCATCCAAATTTATGAATCAAGAATGGTGAAAATGCCAGTCCGGTAACTGATCCAAGGTACATCCCGCTGTAAACCAGTGCTAGCGATCTACTCCTCTCTGATACGGGAACCCATTTGGAAAGAATATTATTCATGGCAGGCATAGCGACACCCTGAAAAAGAACAGCAGATCAAAACGCTAAACCCATTACGCATCAAATAACGAGTTAGACAACTCTCAAAACTGCCACGCAAACTTCACAACTTACCTCACCAATACCCATGAAAGCGCGGACAGCAAGTAGGAAAGGCAGCCCAAGTTTGGCGGCAACGGGAGTAAGAGCAGTAGCAACAGACCACCAAACCACACCAAACCCCAACACCGCCTTCCCCCCTACTGTGTCCGCCCAAATTCCACCAGCAATCTGTCACTGACAATTAAAGTCAGCGGAGCATAAGAAAAACTCAAGAATGAACTCTCATTCTTCACATTATCTTATAATTGATCCCAAAACCAAATTTGCAATGGAAAGAAAACAATGCTGGTAACTTAAAAAAGGAAGGAATTATACCTGGGTGAGGAGGTAGCCCCAGAAAAAGGAAGACTGAATCAAGCCAACAATGGAGGGGTTCCAATTGAACTCGGAGGACATTGGAAGTATGGCAATGCTCATATTTACCTGCAAAACACAACCAAATACTTGCAGCTTATTTAACAGAACAGAGTGATAAAAACAAAGGCAAGAAACGATCCTTACTCTGTCCATATTGCAAAGCAGAAAAGCCCAGAAGCAGAGTATCACAATAACCCATCGTTTCGGGAACTCTTCCCACCACGGCACCACCGAACTCTCCGATGCGAACTTCGCCGCTTTCTTAACCCGCGGCTCTGATATCTCGTACGACTCCGACTTGACATCTGCGTAAACTTTACGGCCGTCTCTCCGGCCCGAGTTCCTCACTGAAACCCGGAAAACCCGACAACGGTTATCAGAGTAAAAGTGGACAGCCAGAGAAAGAGGTTCCTTGGGCTTCTTAACGGAAGGTTGAAGCGGAGGGCGACATCGGGGAGTAAAAGAGTAGAGAAGCACCCTGGCGCTCATGGCGTGGTGGAAACAGAAAGAGAGAGCAGTATTCAGTCTTCACCACATCTCCGGAGAGAAGAGAAGATTTTGAACGTTGTGATCAGCAACACTTAGAAACAGACAGACAATGAACAAAAAGGATATTTATGGGGTAACTGGTACAGGTTTTGACACGCGGCGACGGCTTATTGAATAGCAGGGGATTGCTGCGCGATGTCTGTTTTAACTTTTTGCTTTCGGTTGTATTCTGTTTTTATTGGTTGCCAATGGCCCATCACAGTGGGCTATAGACTTTTCGAATCATCTGGATTACGTAAATGCTTTGAGATAAGTTTGTAATTCTCGAGTTGGCCCATTAGCCGAGGTTGTGCCGGAAGTTTACCGTAAAACAAATTCAACAATTTCTTAAAATTGTTAATTACATTCGAAATTTTATTTCATATGTGGCAGCTTATACGTCAAATTTACCTACCAAATCTTTTGGTCAGTTATTTTTCTAACCCTTACAACCCCCAGTTGCTACTTTTCAGATGATTTTTGAATAAATTATCAAGTGAATTTATTAATTTATAAATAAATTATTTGACGAATTAATAAATTGAGCCAAGCAACTTCTATAAATTTTAATATAACTTCGCTATTAATAAATCATCTTTCCAAGATTAGTCTCCGAATTTTTTACTTCTTAACTTAGAAGAATCTTAAAGATAGCTTCACCACTTGAATCACCAGTTTGATATTTCAATTAAATTTTACCTTTTAGATTTTGGAGGATTTCTACAAGTTTTTTTACTAAGGTTTTCTAATCGGTGGATCTCATTTTAGCTTATTGCTAATTATTTTTATTTTGATGATCTTCTTCTTTTTTTCTTGTAGTTTTAATATCCCATTAATTAAAAGTTTTTTTAAAATCCTTTATGAGAGTATCTAAGATTAAGATCAATCCCAGTAAGAGTTATATTTTTGTCTTAACAAGTAATGTTGATGGATTTAAGCTAGATGTATAGTCACCTAAATATCTAAGGATTCTTATTATCATAACAAGGCTTATCTTCAATAACTGCTTGCCATTATTCAAGCTTGTACAGTAAAGATTAGATAACTAGAATAATATAAATATTTCATTTATAGGGAAATAACAACTAACATTTTCAGTTCTTACTAGTTTGCATATTTAATAGAGTGCCAACATCTTTCTCTTAATGAATATAGTAAATTTATTGAAAGAACCCTGAATATTGGCCTGTATTTCTATACTAACCATATTATATGTTTTTAAACTTAACCAAATATCCTACCGAAGCCTTAAAGCTATAGAATCATTTGTTGATTGTTGATGATTGTCGATGTATAAGAGTATAAGTATGAGAGGTGTGCATATGTATGGATTGGTCATATTTGTCCAAATGTCATTTTATGAAATTCCTATGTTGATATAGCTTCTTTCAATGTTAAAAAAAAAAGAAAAAAATGTTTACATAAAAGTATCTAGGAGGAAGTACATATGTTTTGAAAAGATGTTTATGATTAGTGTCTTCTTCTAAAGTTGTATTGAATGGGTAATTTAAATATGATGCATATGAGATAGATGTGGCTTTGAAGAATCACTTTTTGTAGTTTCAATATATTGTCATCAATTGCATGAGTGATTCTTTCTGATTAGTTATGCTTCATGTGGTTTGTGTGTGAGAGTTGAATTTGAGCTATGAAATATAATTGTTGCATTCATCTTAAATGATGGTACCCAATTTTGAATGAATGTTAGCTTGTGCGCTTGATATTTCATTGAGTGTTACTTTTGCTTCACTAGCTTTATGACTTTTGTGCTACATTACCCAAAACATATCTCACCTTATCTTTGCCTACATTACGACTTTAGAAAAGTATTTTGATTCATAATTATGCATGTGACTTTTAGTGGTGGAGAAATGAAATAATATGCAACTTTGTAGAATGTCATTATCATGAATAGTATTTGAGTGTACCCATGGAAATATCTTGTTTAAACACATTTTGTCCAAATCTACCTTTAGATTGCTCAGTTTGAGTGTACATGTTGAAATATCTTGTTTAAACACATTTTGTCGAAATCTACCTCTAGATTGCTCAATTATAAAGGTGATGAATGTTGATTAATCATGAGTAGAAACGTTAAATGTTGAATTCTTGCTATGGTTTTTGAAACTTATTCATCTATTCTTGGGAAATATGGAAAATGAGTAAGTGTTTGGGTTTGTGACTTTGATTTTGATGATTTGCCTAAGGACAGTCAAAAGTTAAATGTGGGGGAATTTGATATGTGCTTAATTGTTGGTACATTTAATCCATTACACTTAGTGATTAATGCCTTAAAAGGTTTAAGATATCACTTTCTCATCTCTTCTCAGTTTCCTTTTTGACTTGCATAATTCCTCGAGGAATTTGGCATACTATAAAACTTGCTTTATGACATCAATTAGAGGTATGCTCACCTCTACCTTTTTGAACATTTCCAAAATCTCCTTATCTTGCTCCTTCTTTTTAGATTTGGCAAACCTGCTAGGAAAAGAGGTAAAGTATTAGTAGAATTTTTAATCACAAAAGATTGAGAATTTACCTTATTTCCCTTTTCAGCTTCTTTTAAAGATACTTCAAGTTCCCTTTCAGATTCTTCTTGATTGTTAACAATAGGAGTCTTATATGGTGCCTCTATTTCTTTACCATTTCTCAAGGTAATAGCACTTGCATTCTCTTTCCAGTTTACAATCGTTCGAGAAGGAAGCTTATCGTAATTCTAAGTTTCTAATTGGCTTATCGTAGTAGCTATATGACTTAATTGATTCTCTAGATTCTAAATGCTAGCTCTTGTTTGTTGTTGGAATTGGATTGCATTATTTTGGAGCTGAGTGGTATTCTGAGTTAAAGTTTTCATCATTTCTTCCAGTGAAGGTCTAGAACTTGATGGTTAAGCTTGTCTTTGATATATTTGTTGTTAAGAGCCTCGTTATTATCCTTGCTGCTTATAGGTGTTGAATGGGAGATTCTTCCATCTTTAGTTTTATGCATAGGGGTAACTAGGATTCCTTTGTGGTTGACCCAGAAAGCTTCCAAAGCATTCACTTGTTTCGTAGATATCTCTTACAAAATTGGACACATATCAGTGGGACATCCTACTATTTTGCAAATTCCACATACTTTTAATTGTTGAGCACCATTTACAACCATTTTCCTCACTAAAGATGTTAAACCAGTTATCTGTTGCTCCAATGTAGTAGTACTAGCTTCATTGACTTTCAACGGGCGAGGGTCCTCACGAATGTTGAATTGTTGAGAGTCAGCAGCCATGCTGGAAATCATATTTCTAGCTTCAATAGGTGTCTTGTCAACTAGTGCACCTCAGCTTGCTGCAATTATCAAACACGACTATTATGTATCGTATTCAAGTTCTAGCTATGGGTTTTCATGAAAAACAATTCAATAGAGCGTCAAAATCATTCTTACACAATACCTTATCATTAAACACAATATAAAATGAACAATCTAACAAAGAGGGAAAGAACCCGATACATAATGACAATGTGTTTAATGTGCTCCTCAGCATTGATTGCACCTCCAAAATGGTGTCGAGAAGGTTAGGAATTAGCCAAGAATCTCTCTATTATTGTTGAGAACCAATCAGAAATGAAGAAAAAAGAGGATTATTCAGTTTTTGTCTAAAAACCCTCCCTTAGCCGTCACATATCTCCTTCTCTTTATAATAAATGCTAGGTTAAAGGAAATGAGACAGGTGGCCTTTTTTTGATAGAGTAAGGTGTCTTACATGCTTGTAATCCATGTTACAATCATGAGACAATGCTCATAGTTGTAACATTTAAATTAAAATGTTACAAATGCATTCAATTCATTTAATTGTTTATATTTCAAGTGCATGCAATTCATATTACAGTCACGATACAATGCTCACGACTGTAACTTTTTAACTGGTTAGCTATGAGCCACAATGTCTCATTCTCCATTTTATGCTCTATCTTATCTCCTCTTCTTGTAATCTTCTTCTTTTTCTTACTCCATGAAAACAATACAGTATGAATATCGAGAAGATTCAATTAGTATGCTTTTAGCTCATTTTAGTTGTTATGCTTCCAAAGTAACTAAAATCAAATACGAACTAAAGTGAGTGTGTTAAACATTTTAAGGCAAGGCATTTATCACTAAGTGTAATAGATTAAATGTATGAACAATTAAGCACATATCAACAATATCAAATGAAACAAAAAATGGTTCGAAATTTGTGTTGCTTTATAATGATAAGTTTTAAGAATTTGATGAATGTGTAAAATGAAGAGGATAAAAAAGTTTCTAATACACAAGAGGTACACATATTATTTAAGTTTTTGACCTATTTGTCCTTATCCATCTAAATTACAAACAGTAGGAATAGTAACTATTTTTGTTTAATATTATTTCATATTACACAATAAGGGAAGGCCTAGAATAGTTTTCTCAAATATAATTAATTATTATTAATATGATCCCGTCTTAGTTTGGAATGTAGCAAATAAGGTCAGATTAGTTTGCAGTGGATACATTTCCCTTTTTTTATCAATAATTAATCCCATAATTGACAAAATATATGGCATTTTTCACTGTCACACGCATAACCTCATTTGCTATTGCACCTGAATGACGAACATGCCACTTTTTTTAAAGTTGTTAATATTCCTCCAAAATTGAGAGTGAAAAATGATGTTAAAGAAAACAACAAAGTTTGGTTTAAATTTAACGATGGAAAATTTACGTCCGTAAATTTTTTTTCAAAATTTTTTGTTGCGCCAACAATTCTCACCTTCTTTACCGATGGACATCTTATATCGTCACTAAAGCCCCCTTATTTATCGACGGTCATCTTATACCGTCGCTAAATTTTGTTGCAAATTTTACAGGAATAATTTCCCTCCATATTTAGCGACGGGTATTAGTACAGCTGCTAAATGAAAATTTTCCCGTCAACTTTATCAACAAGAATGGATTTTCCGTCGGTAATTTCCAACGGTTTATTTTTGTTTATAAGTTTTCGTCGCTAATTTCTCATTTTCTTGTAGTGGCCATTATTTAAGTTTTTGACCTACTTGTCCTTATCCATCTAAATTACAAATAGTAGGAATAGTAATTATTTTTGTTTAATATTATTTCATATTACACGGTAAGGGAAGGCCTATAATAGTTTTCTCAAATATAATTAATTATTATTAATATGATCCTGTCTTAGTTTGAAAAGTAGCAATTAAGGTTAGATTAGTTTGCAGTGGATAAATTTCTCTTGTATATCATTAATTAATCCCATAACTGACAAAATATATGGCATTTTTTATTGTCACACGTATAACTCATTTTGCTATTACACCTGAATGACGAACATGCCACTTTTTTTAAGTTGTTAATATTCCTTCAAAATTGAGAGTGAAAAATGATGTTAAAGAAAACGACGTCATTTGGTTTAAATTTATCACGGAAAATTTGCATCGGTAAATTTTTTCCAAAAATTTTTATTCCTTCAACAATTTTCGCCTTCTTTATCGACGAACATTTTATACTGTCGCTAAAGCCCCCTTCTCTACTGATGGACATCTTATACTATCGCTAAAGCCCCCTTATTTACCGACGATTATCTTATTCTGTCGCTAAATTCCGTCGCAAATTTTGCAGGAATGATTTTTCTCCATATTTAGCGACGAGTATTAGTACTGCCGCTAAATGAAAATTTTCCTGCCAACTTTACCGAAAGGAATGAATTTTTCATTGGTAATTTTCAACGATTTATTTTCCGTCATTAAGTTTTCGTCGCTAATTTATATTCTTGTAGTGCTCACTATTTAAGTTTTTTTTTATCTATTTGTCCTTATCCATCTAAATTATAAACAGTAACTATTTTTGTTTAATATTATTTTATATTACATAGTAAGAGAAGGCTTAGAATAGTTTTCTCAAATATAATTAATTATTATTAATATAGTGGATATATTTCCCTTTTTTATCATTAATTAATCCCATCATTTTTCACTGTAGCACGTATAACCATCATTTTCTATAGCACATTAACGACCAACATGCCACTTTTTTTCCTCCGAAATTGAGAGGGTCCCTTAGTAGTGAGTCCAGCTACAGAGGTACAATCGTGTACGAAATACTAGTATGGATAGTAACATGTTGTTGCTGTAGCTTCTCTAAATGGAACATTGTACCAACTATACTAAAAAGCCACTTCAAATTTGTTATAATGTTTTTTCTTAGATGAAAAGAAGTAGACCTAACGATGCGCTATAGTAAAAAGAAGTAATGCCTAATCCCACGTACCATCTTGCAATCTCAACTTTGCTTATATTGTTTGCATTTTTTTCCTCATGTCCAAATCCAAGTATATCATCATGTTTTACTTCTTACTTTTTACTTGTTCTAGGCGAAAATTAAATAGTAATACAGGTGTTTCTTCTGTCTGTAAAACCCAAAAAACTGCAGTTTCTCAAAAATGGTAGCCCGCGAATCATGCTCTTCATTTTGAACAGTTAACCACCTCGGCGTTTAAAATCATTTATCAAAAAAGAGATTAGCCTTGGATGACAAGTTATGAGTGTGCTATGGTATTGTTCTCTCTCTACAATAAGTTCGGACTGTGTTGTAAACCAACACGTCTCTTTTCTAATTTATAAGCTACTCCCCAGTTCTTCACTTGTGCAGATTAACAGAAGGAGAGACGAGAAGAAATGGCGGCAGCTTCCAACGGGAGTGAGTTCTTTGAGGTGCAGATTGATTCCGCAAGAGAGTCTTTCCGTCAGCCGTCCAGCGCTCACGACGATGAGGAGTTGCATTGGGAGGCCATTCTCCGATTGCCTTCGCAGAAGCAGGGAAACTTCGCCTTGTTGACCAAGGGTCCGTCACCGCATGGTGGCGGTGACGAGAGTAAAACAGAGACCGTCGATGTTAGGAGGCTCGATCGTGTCAACCGTGAGCTTGTTGTTAAGAAAGCTTTGGCCACTAACGCACAGGATAATTCCAAGCTCCTTTCCGCAATCAGAGAGCGTTTTGGAAGGTATTGAACTTAAGATTCGCAGGCTTTTGCTTCTACAAAACGACCTGAGATTTTTCTGTTCTTGATTACGTACGTTTTAAATTTACCGTTTTTCAGTTTATCACCTTTCATCTTGTTGCGAGTAGATCTAAACTCTATGACGATACAATTCTCTCAAAACCCACCTACAGTAAAAGTTTCTTTGACCACTTTTAATAGTTTTCTTTCATTTCTGTGCGAGGAACATAGAGATATATTTTGCTTTCGGAAGTCCTTTGGATATTTTTCAAATCTTATCTGTTTGGACTTTCAGATTACTGTGTTTTACGTACAAATTGTTAGCATTTAAATTTGTTTTTATTGTTATTTAATTTATGCTTTAATTGTTTTGCTTTAATTGTTTGGAAGTTGAAAGGGTGAAGAGTATTGTTCAGAAATTTCTTGTTTATCCTTAACTAATTTACGTTCTCGTTTTGTTCGGTTAGGTTGCATTTATTGGTTTAGTGGCGTGCACAATTTTCTTGCGGACAAGGATACATGCCACGGATGAGGAAGACGACAAACTCTATCTCTCCTGTCTCTTTTACGGGTTGGTGCATATGATGTTCAATGGATTTTCTGAGCTATCCCTTTTGATACATCGACTTCCTGTTTTCTACAAACAAAGTGATAACCTTTTCCATCCTGCCTGGGCATGGTCCATTGCAAGTTTCATTCTACGTATACCTTACTCCGTGATTGAATCCGTTGTATGGTCATGTGTTGTCTACTACAGTGTGGGCTTTGCCCCTAGCGCTTGAAGGTATCCTCTGTTTGCTTCTATAGGCTCGATGTCTTAACACCTGAATTATAACTCGCTATAAATGTTGCAGGTTCTTCCGCTATATGCTTTTACTATTGGCGATACACCAAATGGCTTTAGGCCTGTTTCATATGATGGCCTCCATATCACGAGATCTAGTGGTTGCTAATACATTTGGATCAGCTACTCTAATGATTGTATTTTGTTTGGGAGGATTTATCATTCCAAAAGGTACCTGGTTATATATTGAGTGTTTACTTTGATACATTGAAATCGGAAGTAATTACAAACACCTGGTGTTCCCTTTACACGTGCCAAGATAGATGGGAAGGTAATCTTACCTTCCATCCATTTGTGGGTTTTTAATGTTACATGAATGAATTTCTTGTCTCTTGTCTTTCATCCAATATTAAAATTTGGTGGAAATGGGCTTCTTGGGTGTCCCCATTAACATACGGTCAACGTGCAATTTCTGTCAATGAATTTAATGCAGAAAGATGGATGAAGGTAAGTCACTGTGTACCAAATCCATTTTTCATTTCATCAAACTTCCAAGTTAATTAAAACTCTTTTCCAGCTTTCCTCTATAAGCAACATCACAGTTGGACGAAATGTTCTCCACCAATTTAACTTACCTCATGACGATTATTGGTATTGGCTTGGATTTGGGGTTCTGTTGGCATACGCAATCCTTTTTAACATTATTGTGACGATGGCGTTGGCATGCCTTAATCGTAAGTTTGGATCAACTTAATTGAGTCAAATTATTTTTTTGCGTTCGTATTACAAGTGATTTGTTGTTACTAATGCTATTTTTGATTTAATACAGCTCGTTGGAGAGCCCAAACAGTGGCAGATGATGCATTGGAAGAAGAGTCTCTTGGCAATAAAGGCTAGAGTTGATTAAAATTTTTGTTACTTAATTCATTTGTAGCATATGTTTCCTCTGCAAATTCATCTTCATCTCTTAATGTAGCAGGTAATGAGGCTCAAAAATCTAGTCACGAGGGTGCTAGAAAGGGGATGTTACTTCCATTCCAACCCTTAACAATGACTTTCCACAATGTCAATTACTTGGTGGACATGCTAGGGTACGTATCTTTGTTTAGCAACTCTTTTTTACACTGTTAGGAGACTTAAAATCTGTTATCCTCAGGCAATGAGTAAACAAGGAATTCCAGAAAAGAAGTTGCAACTGTTGTCAAGTGTGAGTGGAGCATTCTCACCTGGTGTTCTAACTGCTTTAGTCGGGTCAAGTGGAGCTGGAAAAACTACTCTGATGGATGTTCTTGCTGGTAGGAAAACAGGCGGATATATAGAAGGGGTAATCAAGATATCAGGTTACCCAAAAAAGCAACGCACATTTGCACGAATTTCAGGATATGTTGAGCAAAATGACATACACTCTCCACAGGTTACTGTTGAGGAATCTCTTTGGTTTTCTGCCAATCTTCGGCTTTCAAGAGAAGTTACCAAACAACAAAGACTCGTGAGCATCTTAATGATTTAATATGGACACTGATACACATTGGAATGTTCTTCATTTTCTTTTATGCTGTTGCAGGAGTTTGTTGAACAAGTAATGAAGTTAGTAGAACTTGACACTCTAAGGCTAGCATTGGTGGGTTTACCGGGTACCACTGGCTTATCAACAGAGTAGAGAAAACGGTTAACAATTACAGTAGAACTTGTTGCAAATCCTTCTATCATCTTTATGGATGAACCTACATCTGAACTGGATGCACGTGCAGCAGCAATTGTGATGAGAACTGTTCGTAATACTGTTGATACAGGAAGAACGGTGGTGTGCACCATTCATCAACCAAGTATTGATATTTTTGAAGCATTTGACGAGGTCAGGACTGTAAATCTCAACTTGGGCATTTTCTCTGTTCATGTCTAAATTGTCTGATTTTAATTTCTTTTGATGCCATAGCTACTTCTTATGAAACGAGGGGGTAGGGTTATATATGGAGGCAAGTTGGGTGTGAACTCACAGATTATGATTGACTATTTTTAGGTATAACCTCTTTCATTCTCACAAATATTGTTTGCACATTGAATCAAAAATCCTCGTGCTAAGGTGGACGCAAAAGACCTGTAAAATAAGAAAAGAAACACGAACAATATATAATATCTTTAAATATTTTAAATTATTATTCTATCATTTAACAAAAAATACAATTTAAAATAATAGAATTATAAAAAATAATACATTTAAATTTTAACAAATGAAACAGATCAAACAAAAATAAGTATTTTATAGTCAAACACAAGTAAATAAATAAATATTTGAGAAATATTACAAAAATAATAATCAATTTTTGTCATTAATTAACTTAATAATTTATACTATATTTAATTAATATGTATTATATTAATTAGTTAAAATATAAGAAATTAGTGTAGGTTAAAAATATAGTGTTTCTTCGATAATAATTTATAATAAATAATGATGTTGAATAATTATTTGATATTAATAATATTACTTATTTAAATTAAATTTAAAGATTAATTAATTAAAAGAGTTAGGATAAAGAATTTTGTAGAAGTGCATTGAAAAAACGTGGGAAGAATAATAAATCGAATTGGAACGTGATATTGTATTTAAAACGGTACAAAGAATAGGTTTAGAGATTCTTGTTAAAGTTTTTCCATACCTCTTTAAATATAATTCCTTTTTATTTCGATCTTGCTAGGTAGTACTAAAAGTTGACCAACTTTACTGTTTGAAAAGTTACAATTGCAGCAGAATTATTATTTTATGCTATGATTTGTTTGGAGTACGTCACGCATAAAACATAACTGTATGAAGGAGAAACTATAAAAAGGACAGACCTTCATCTCCAACTTTACGGATTTGAAAAGTGCCTTCGTTAAGCTGGAACTGTTGAGGTTTGGTTTGGTTGAGTCTGAGTAGCTGGTCTGTTATCTTTCTTTATCACAGTAAAAGAAACTGCAGTTTCTATTTGACATGTAAGCATTACATGGGAAAGGCGAGCAATTTAGAGATATAATGTGAAGTTTTGAATCGAATCAAGGGATTTATGTTCCGAAATTCGTTATCCATTTTTACGCTCAGGGAATTAATGGAATTCCACGAATTCCTGATGGTTACAACCAAGCAACCTGGATGCTTGAGGTCACTACACCTCTCATCGAAGAGCAAATTGGTGAAGACTTCGCTGATATATATGAAAAATCTGAGGTGTTCAGGTAACTCAATCCTATGAAACTGGAGAAACTTCTTTTAATACTTTTCTTACTGTCAACCAACAAAACCTCTTCTTAATTCCTTGGTTTTAGAGAGGTGGAAACTTCAATTATGCGCTTCAGTACACCAGCTACTGGATCGCAACCATTGAAATTTGACTCCAAATTTTCACAAAATTCATTCACTCAGTTAACGATTTGCATTTGGAAGCAAAATCTTGTATATTGGAGAAGTCCGCATTACAACACGGTGAGAATATTATTTACAACGGCAGCAGCATCAATATTGGGCTCAATTTGCATCATATTTATGCCCACGCTCTTTTTCTTTTTGTTATTGCTTTTATTTGGATAAAGTTAAGATATAATAACTGACATGTTTTTTTTTAAAAATACCTGTTAGGAGCTCAGCTCAAGCTGTGTATACGGTTATGGGAGCCCTGTATGCGTCATGCATATTTCTTGGGATCAGCAATGCTTCCTCCGTACAGCCAATAGTCTCAATTGAGAGAACAATATTTTATAGAGAAAAAGCAGCTAGCATGTACTCCCCATTATCTTATGCAATGGCCCAGGTAATTGTTTTTTATAGGAAAAATATTCTAATCAACAGTCTATTTTGGAATGACTGATGCTGAATGCTTCATTTGTTGTTCTCAGGGTTTAGTGGAGGTCCCATATATTCTTGTCCAAACGATTTTATATGGGGTCATCACGTATTTCATGGTTAATTTTGAAAGGAATGCTGGTACTACAATTTTGGATTTTTTTTCGTAGCGTATTCATTCCTATTTATTTCTCTTATCAAATGTTCATGATTATAGTTTGTCCACATGCAGGAAAATTTCTTCTTTATTTGGTTTTCATGTTCTTTACTTTTACATACTTTACCTTTTACGGGATGATGGCTGTTGGTGTCACGCCAAATCAACACATGGCTGCTGTGATTTCCTCTGCATTTTATTCGTTATGGAACCTTCTATCAGGTTTTCTAATTCCTCAACCAGTAAGTATCAGGATTTCTGTGCTTTTCTTTTTCTTTTGTAATCATTCTTATTATTTATTGGCTCGACATAATGATAAACTAACAAGTTTTCCTGCCATTTATTTTTCAGAGAATCCCAGGATGGTGGATCTGGTTTTACTACATCTCTCCTATCGCATGGACTCTAAAGGGCATTATCAGTTCTCAGCTTGGTGACGTAGATACCAAGATTGAATCACCTGCATTTGATGGCAGTGTCAAAGAATATTTGAAGAAGAATTTTGATTACCAAACAGAAGATGTTGGGATCTCAGCAGTGGTGCTTATTGCTTTTTGCCTCTTGTTTTTTTCTCTCCTTCGCCCTCTCTTTGCAAGTGCTCAATTTCCAAAAACGATAGACATTTATAGGTCTCCAAGAAAATGACAAGAGTAAATAAGTAGAAGAAAAGGTTGCTAACTTGAAGTTATATCCTTAGTTTACTGTCAATGTCAAGTTATAGCAAGAATATCATATTTTATAAAACAAAACACCTTCTTTGATCTTTGAATTTCAACATCTTATGCAAATTTCTTTATCTAAACTTTACACTTTTGATTAATTTTTGTTTCTTCATTAATGAACTCTCCTACTTAGGATGCAAACCCTAATTTTATAATAGTTTTTGATTCCGTATTTTATTACCGTAAAAAACAAAATTAATGTAATCACAATAAAAAATAAACAAGAGTAAAGTTTATCCTGATCATGAATTACCTATTTTAATCATAATAAAAGCTATTTTTTTCCGTCGCTTTTCAAAAAGTGTAGAATAGGTCAAAGAGTTCTTTGAGTGAAAAAGCTTGCTTTGTTCTGACCAGTAAAATCTATCTATCATTGTCAATTTTGCATGAATAAGAAGGGTCATATAACAAATGTTGTATTTTTTGCAACGTTCAATATTATGATGCTAAATTCGATTATCCAAAAAGGTTATCATTAGGTTGACGACATTTCTTAAAGTGAAAAAAAAGTGTTTCTCTTTGAAGATAAAGAAAAACATAATACAACAAATACGATCAATAATTAATAAAATAAATATTAATTATTTTACGAGATAGTCCAAAATTCGTCTTTTTTACATATTTTAAAGTTATTTAATATTGGACCCTATTTTCGGAGCCCAACATCGGAGTTGTGAGAACACGAGCGTTGAGGAAGACTTGGGATTGAAGCTAAAAACTCTTCGGAAGCAAGGCGAGTTTGCCGTGACGAAACAAGAGGTGTGGATACTTCTCTTTTATGATTTCCAATGACTTCCACATGGCCTTTTCTACATAATGGTTTCTTTATAGGACTTTGACTAGTTGAATCGTCTTGTTCTTTATGACCTTTTCCTTGGTGTCCAAAATCTCCACTAGAATCTCCTCATAACTTAGATCGTCTCTCAACTGAACCTCAGTGGTCTGAATAATATGAGAGGGATCCGACCTATACCTCCTTAACATGGAAACATAAAAATCATCATGTATCTGAGACAATTCCTGTGGCAGTGCCAACCTATAGGCTAGTGATCTAATCCTCTCAACAATCTCATAGGGACCCACATATCTCAGGCTCAAGTTGCTCTTCTTACCAAACCTCATTACTCCTTTCCAAGGAGATGTCTTAAGGAAAACTTTCTCACCCACTTCGTACTCCATCTCCTTTCGGTGTGCAAATAGTATAGCTCTTTGTTCTATCCTGAGTTGCCTTAAATCGTTGCTTAACTAAGTTGACCTTGTCCACTGTAATCTACAGTAACTCTGGCCCTATTAGTTTCCTTTCTCCTTCTTCATCCCAAAATATCGGAGTTCTACACCTCCTTCCATATAGTGCTTCATAATGAGCCATCTGAATGTTCGAATGGTACGAATTATTGTAAGCAAATTCGATTAATGACAAATGCTTGTTCCAAGCTCCTTTGAAATCCATCACACATGTCTTGAGCATTCCCTCAAGGGTCCGAATGGTCCTCTCAGATTGACCATCTGTTTGGGGGTAAAAAGTAGTGTTAAAAATAAACTTGGTTCCTATAGCCTTTTGTAAGCTTCTCCAAAATCTCAAAGTAAACTGAGGATCTCTGTCAAAAACTATGGAATATGGAATCTGGAATCTAATGTAATCTTACTATCTTATCAATATACTTCTTTGCTAGCACATGCAGAAAATCAACCTGTTTGATTGCTAGAAAATGGGTTGACTTCGTCAAACTATCAATAATAACCCATATGGCATCATGCTTCCTATTGGTCTTGGGCAAACTCATCAGAAAATCCATGGTTACTCTTTGCCATTTCCACTCAGGAATGGACAATGGCCTTAGCTTGCCTGAAGGCGCCTGATGTTCAGCCTTGACTCACTGACATACTAGAAACTTACTTGTATGTTCTGGTACATCCTTTTTCATTTCTTTCTACCAGAAATGCTCTCTCAAATCTCTGTACATCCTGGTGCTACTTGGGTGCATGACATAAGGCGCATTGTGTGCCTCATCCAGTGTCTCATCCTTCACCTCCTTGACATTTGGAATATAAAGTCTTCTTCCTACAACCATGAGTCCATCATCCCTCACTACCACTTCAGACTTCTTGCTATTCTGAATTTCTTCTCGGAACTTGCTTAATTCTGTATCCTGTGCTTGTAACTCCCTAACCTTCTCACTGAGTATCGGTCTCACTCTGAAAATAGCAGCAATACACTCAGGTTTCTCCTGTTTTAAACTTATTCTAAGCTTAGCCATCTCTTCTAATAAAGGCAAATAAACTGTCTGAACATGGGCTATTGATGATTTCCTACTCAAGGCATCCGCCACTACATTTGCATTTCTCAGATAATACTCAATCAACAAATCATAATCAATAATTAGCTCTAACCATCTTCTCTATCTCAAATTTAAATCTTTCTGACTCAATAAATAATTGAGAATTTTGTTATCTGTAAAAATCCTCATCTAAACTCCTACAGATGATGTCTCCAAATCTTCAAGGCAAAAATCACTGATGCCAATTCCAAATCATGAGTCAGATAATTCAACTCATAAGGCTTCAGTTGCCGCGAAGCATAAGCTATCACCATGTCTCTCTGCATCAACACACAACCCAAACCCTTTCTCGAAGCATCATTATACACTGTATAACCCTAATCTCCAGTAGGCAAAATCAAAATTGAAGCACTTGTTAATCTGCACTTAAGCTTCTCAAAGCTTTTTTGACATTCCTCACTCTATATAAATTTCTGATTCTTCCTTAATAACTTAGTCATCGACGCAGCTATCATAGAAAATCCTTCAACGAATCTCCTATAATATCCTGCTAGACATAGAAAACTCCTCACTTCTATCACTGTCTTGGGTGCATGCCACTTCACTGCTGCTTTAACCTTCCTCGGATCAACATGTACCCCGTCTTTTGAAATCACATGTCCAAGGAATATGACCTCGTGAAGCCAAAACTCACACTTGTTGAACTTAGCATAAAGCTCATTATCCCTTAACATTTGCAATACTATCCTGAGATGTTCTTCATGCTCCCCTTCACTCTTGGAATACACCAAAATGTTATCTATAAATACGATGACAAATTGATCCAGATACTCCTTGAAGACCCTATTCATAAGATCCATAAACATAGCTGGAGCATTGGTCAATCCAAATGGCATAACTACGAACTCATAATGCCCATACCGTGTCTTGAAGGCTGTCTTGTTTACATCAGATTCTTTGATTCTAAGTTGATGATAACCTAACCTGAGATCAATCTTTGAAAATACCTTTGTTCCTTGCAGTTGGTCAAATAGATCATTTATTTGGGGTAGAGGGTACTTGTTTTTAATGGTTACCTTGTTAAGTCTTCGGTAATCAATACACATCCGCCATGTTCCATCCTTCTTCTTAAGAAACAAAACTGACACTCCTTAAGGTGACGAACTCGGTCTTATGTACCTCTTCTCTAATAGTTCTTCCAACTGCTCCTTAAGCTCCCTCAGCTCAGTTGGAGCCATTCTATACGGTGGTATCGAAATAGACGCGGTATCAGGAATCAAGTCAATGGCAAACTCGATTTTTCTTACCGGTGGCAAACCAGATAATTCCTTTGGGAACACATCAGGAAATTCCCTTACAACCGAAAAATCCTCTAACCTCCCTTCATTCACATTAGCATCCACAACATGTGCCAAGAAGGCTTCACACCCCTTTTTCATCATCTTATCAGCTACAAAGTTGAAATAATTCTTGGTAATGGTGTTTTCCTGTCCCCCTTGAAAACCACCTTCTCACCGTTGCCTAGATAAAATTTCGCCTCCTTCAGGCCACAATCCAACTTTGCATGATATTTCTCCATAACATCCATTCCAAGTATAACATCTAAGCCTTTTAGGTCTGGAGGTAGTAAGTGTACTACCAGTCTAGCACCATCAATGAAGAACTCACAACTTCTATATACTTGACTTATTATCACATTCCTCCCTAAAAGGGTACTAACAATCAAAGAGTTATCCAAACGCATCGAATTCACACCATATAATGCCATGCTTGCAGAAATAAAAGAATGTGTGGAATCATAATTAATTAGTAAATACACTACTGAATTAAATAACTGAGACATACCTGTGACAACCTTAGGTGCAGCTGCAGCTTCCTCTCTGGTCATGGCAAACATCTTTGCCTGTGCTTGACCCCTTGGCCTTCCTGGAGAAATAGCCCTCCTTGCAGCTCCAGAACTGTCCACCTCAGTGACTGACTTGGTTCTCACTATTTCTGCTATCCTTGAGGCTTGCAACTGCGACCCCTCTTGCTTTGTTACTTGGAGATAGTCCCTGATCATAATTTGTCTCCACATCGAAAGCATGCTCTAAGTAACTTGAAGCACTCTCCTTTGTGAAACTTCCCACAATGCTCACATTGGGGGTTTGTGTACTTGCTCCTCTCCACCCTGCTATTTTCTCCCACAGTTGAGGCTTGCACTGAAACTGTCCTTGATTGCTTATTCTTACCAGAGGCACTACTCCCTACTTCACTCTGTATGTGGAAGCTCTTCATACCCCTCTCAGGCATTGGAGCACTTATCCCCTTCTTGGAAGACTGCTCCCTGTTCTTCCTCTTCTTATTCACTTCATACTTGATGTTCTCCAGTTTCTCATCTTGGAATGCAACATTTACCAACTGCTGGTAGTCACAAAAATTGTGGATCAAGACTTTCTCCTTGATCCCCAAATGAAGGCCTCCCTCAAACTTTCGGCACTTGTCTTCCTCATTCGCTACAATGTTGGCCCCATATCGGGAAAGTTGGGTAAACTTTAACTCATACTCACTCAGACTCATGTCCCTCTGTGTGAGATTCAGAAATTCCCTAGCCTTCTCTTGCACATAAACCCTGGCAAAGTACTTCTTTCTAAACACTTCCATAAAATCTCTCCATGACAATATCGGAGGCATAACCTAACCATGGGGCACTGATTCCCACTAATGAAGCCATCCCCTTGCAGCAAATTAACTGCATAATCCAAATTCTCTTCATCGGAGCATTTCATTTAAAGCAGGACTCTCTCGATCCTCTTCAACCATGCTTCAACCTCTTCCGGATTTGTAGTACCATTAAAATCTACGGCTCCATACTTGTGGAGCTTATCATACTGCCCACTCCTCCCCACTGGAGTTTGCATTGGAACTTGAGACCCTTGACTCATGGCGTAAGTGAAAGCCTGAGCAAAGGCTTGAAAGAACCACGAATCCATGGGGTTTGCTTGAGGCATAGGAGGAGGCGGTGGAGGCACCTCATGTTGCACACTAGATGCCTCAGAATCTGGAGTAGAATGTGTCTCTGCATCTTGCAGGACATGGGATTCATCTGTGCTCTTTTGGTAAGAGCAAGATCGAGTCATAGCTCCTCGCGTTCTCTTTCAAGGTGGCATTTTTCACTCCTTCAATATAAAACCATTGAAAACCTTTAGTTCATGCAAAACAATTTTCAAAGTATGCAAAATAGTGCAAATCGTATAAAACAATTTCAAATCATGTGAAACAATTTAAAATAATGCAAGTTATTCATTTAAAACAATGCATATTCATTTCATGCCTTAACCTACCCATTTCATGCCTAGGACAATTCTAAACCTAGTCGCAAACCTAGACGTAAACCTAGTCCAACACTTGGATCTAAACCTAGTCACTTTGATACCATAACATATTGTACCCCATTTTCAGAGCCCAGCATCAGAGTCGTGAGAACACGGGCGTGGAGGAAGACTTGGGATTGAAACTAAAAACCCTTCAGAAGCAAGGCAGGTTCGTCGCAGTGAAGGGAGAAATCCCACATGTTACCTTCGGGTAACGATTATATCTTCGTCGCGACAAACCTTGGAAATTATCTTTGTTATGGCAAAGTTGCCACATGAAGGTAAAACACCTTCAAGTTGAATACGCTGCAACAAACTCTTGACTTTGTTATAACCCTTCACCACCAACCTTATTTAATGCAAACTTAAATTCTTTCAACCACCCTCATTTATTCAATCCCAAGGACAGAAATACACATAAACATAAACAACTTTTCTAAACTTTAATCTCATTTCTAAATCAAATACCTTGCAAGAACAAAAACCATGATCAAAACAAAATATTTTTCATTAATGTCAAAAGAAGAGTTTTACAAAGCTTTAACGGGTATTTCGAGCCATAATACATCAAAATCCAAAAATACCAAGTTTACATAATCCAGAAATGCTCAAAATGCGACTAAAGTCTTATTTTACAAAACTAGCTTAAAATAAATTTTTTTTGCAAAAGTGGAGTGATGCCTCGACTCTTGGTTACTCGATCTCATGCTCTTCACCTGAAGATGGGACGGATAACGGGGTGAGCTTAAAGCTCGTAGGTAACAATTTTATAACCAATAACAAGCAAAACCATTGAAATACTTATTTTCATTGTAAAAAAAATTCACATTTAATCACAAAGCACATATTTCTCAAATTCTCAACCAAATTCTCAATAATGCAAATCAGGTATGCATTAATCTTGTGAACATATTATGAGCACATAAGCACATCAAAATGGTTTGAAAGGTCCATAAATAAAACGAACTAACACATTTTCATATAATGGACCTATGTAGTCATGAACAGAATGAACTAACACAATCCCACATAGTGGTTTTGTGTAGTCATAAACATGAGGGAGTCTATGAAGGAGCTCCATGTCACTAACGGGCAAGCGGGAGAAGCTTTTAATCGAAGTACACTTGACATACAGAATGGACCAAACTAAACCCACATAACATATATCTCATAACTTGTAAACTTATTGCCGAAAATGGCACATTTTCGAAACTTGATTTTATAAACATAGTATCCTTTAAAAAATCATTTTCACATTCTTTTCATAATTCATCAACACAATATGCTCATACCAAAAACCTAGCACTTTTTCAAGGCATTCAAAGAATTATAATGTAAATTCATGAAATAGTTGAAATCATTTATTTCCATCATTTGAAAGAAAACATTAATGGCCTATTACTTAATTATAAAATTGTAACCCACCTTGAAATCCTTGCTTAAGAAGTTGGCTTAAGGATGTCTTTCCTCTTGCTCCTCTTGCCTCTCTTGATCCCTTTCTTGATTTTCTTTAACAATAACAAAATCCCAATCCAATAGGAATTCTAATTTGAAAACCCTAAGATAATACATTCACTAAAATGATTTTAGAGTATCTAAACCCATGCATTTCCTAAGCTTCATGAACCAAAACTCTTCAATAAATCTAAACCTTTGGGTCAATTTTCTATGATCATTCTGATCAAGGTGACGAAATTTGATAACACTTTCTTCTAGAAAAATGTTCCCCATTGTCTTAAGTTTCTAATGACACCAAAATCATTCAATTTGGTTTAGTACTCTAAAAGTTATACCCCAAAAATTTTCAGGCTATTCTTATACTAAAACAACATTCTATGTTCAACTTCCATTCAAAAATTGAAATCCTTAGATGCTGAATTAAAACTCGATTTCATTAGAAAAATTATAGCCCTATGTCTCTAGTTTACTTTAAATAAAAAATATCTCATTTAGATAATTACACAAAAAGTTATGCCTAAAATATCAAATCATGCTCTGTGTAGGAAAATTGATTTCACCGCGACGAAACCCAGAAGTTCGCCATGACGAACTTTCACAGAAACCTACCCCAAGAACGTGTTTTACTACATTTTTCATCTTTTTACTTCCCATATTTCACATATAGCCCATCTTAAACCTAAACCGTCTCTTTTATTTTATTTTCAACTTCATTTCAACCCAATATCATTGATAAATACATCAAGATCTATCTATGATCATTAACCTTAAAAGAGAACACTTGCCTATATCATTCATCAACAACTTCCCACACATATTTAGTTTTATTTGAGTTTCACTTAACCAAACCCATGAAATTTAAAGCATAACTTACTTGTTGATGCTTCAAATTCTTCAAACTCTTTAAGATCTCCAAAAACCCTAACTTGTTTTCTCTTCTTTCTCTCCTCTCTCTGTTTTTCTCTCTCCAATTTTCGTGTTTCTCTCTTCTCAAGCAAGACAACAATTTTACTTCTTCTAATTTATACTATTAAAAATAATAAAATGTCCCTTTTGCCCTTCCATGTATACTTAATGTCTATTTAAACTTAAGTAGTCTTCCAAAAATGCCCTTATATAATCTTACAACATTAATACTTTAATTCCATAAATCCATGCAATAAATCCTTTTAACATTGACTTGCTAATTAAACTCCAAATAAAATAATTTATCTAGCAAGACCACAAAATTTATTCAAATCATGCTTAATAAGATAAATAACTAAAAATTTGGGGCCCAACATTTAATATATATGTATGTATCATATTTAGTCAATAAAAATGATTTAATATTTTATACATTTTACTATATTTAAATGAAAATATATAATGAATCTTTTTTAAATATAACAATTCTTTTCAATTGTGATATTAAAAAAACTATTCATTAGAAAGATAACTTTCTGAAATATGATTTGTTTCCTTACTTTATTAAATATAAAAATCTTTAAAATTTTCACATTAATATCTACCAAAGAGAAACTTAAAATTTAACAAAATTTATTGAGTTTTCTATCAATAATAACGAAAGATATGTTCACATGTTACTTTTGTTATATTATGAAACTTCCTGTAGCATCTCACTCCCGCAAGACCCGAACCCGATATCGTTGGTGATATCCGAGTCCGTGCCTCACGAGAGTGATATGCTAGAGTACTCGAATACCGTCAAACATTCAGTATATTTTTTTTTGAATAAGCTCATAAGTGCGGAAATCAGTAAACAATTTGGGCCCGCTTTAATCATAAACATTTTCAGTACTTACTTCACAATCAAAAGAATGTCAATAGCCACTTGGGGCCCACTGAACTACAAGCACTATTTTACAGAAATTGCGGAAATATACATTTTTACAAGAATTGAATGCCACTAATGCAGACGTGAACTGATCCCGACCTCTATTTCCGACTGGTATGTAATAGGCATACTCCCGTTTGTCTAACGGGGTACTCTTCAAGGCCTGAAAAAAATGATTGCAAATTTTGGGTGAGTTTTGCGAACTCAGTGAGGAACCATCATCGATGGTTCGCCCAATTCATGCATCACACAAGCAATTCACAGTTCAGTTCACAATAACAAAGTCAGAAGTACCATATCATTATACAAAAGAAATTCACAATTGTAGAAGGCACTCTTGCCTTGCTCCCATTTACAGTATTCAATCAACTATGAATGCAATGCATATGTGACACTTTCCCATTTTATTTCAGTGTTGTGACCGAGCGCTTAAACAGTAAACAGTGGACAGTAGACGCGTCTGGGGAGTAGGAGAGCCCTCTGGGTATGCACTATCTCCCTTCGAGCTCAAGGCTCTTTTTCAGTATCAGTGGCGACTCTGGTCACAACTATTGTTATCCGTTCATGTATTTGTGTATGCAATGCAATATGCCCAATATATCACAGTCACTATATACCCAGTCTGTCACAGTAGAGGCAATGCAATGAAGCACAGTAATAGCAACCAATTTGACAATGAAATAGATCGCAATCATTCACATTAAACTTCACAGTCACAATTGATCACATTAGAAACACAAGGGTTTCACATTCACAGACAATTTCACTTCTATGCCATATTCCCAATCCCTCGGACCTTTGGTCCGGGATTTCAGTCATACACAATTCACACAAGCCCACCATTATTCTCCTCAGAGTTATAAGTACAGAACTTTAAACAATTTAAATATTGAGGAACCATCTAGGTTACTCACCTGTACTTCCGAGCTAATACCTGGAAGTCTCAGTAACGTCGGTGGATCGACGCTCCAAATGTGCCTCTATAACAGTGCAATTGCATACACATTACCGAATGTACAGGCAGAACTATTTAAAGATGCACATGTATCAATGAAAATGTGTACAATGCATGTTCGTGACATTCCCGGTATCATTCCATAAATCATACTGTAAAAATGTTCCCCTATGTCCAAAGAAACCATAGACACTAAAATCGCTCAATTCGGACGTCAAAAGGTCCAAAAATCGCTACCCGATCCCATCACTTTGACCTAACCCATTTCCGTCAATTTCGCCTCTAAAATTCCCAATTTCACATAGAAATGAAATTAAATGATTCACGAATCCGATGCCTCGAGAATCAGGTCAATCGGAGGTCGGATGGACAAGTTATAAGCAAAAGAAGGAAAATATATGGTCCTAGTCGACTTGCCTGAGAATCCTAGTCGACTTATGCTACTGTGTATGTTCTAGTCGACTTATCTGAGGGTGCAAGTCGACTTATGCTACTACAATGGCAGTTCTGGACAAACGTCCACCGACATCCCAACTTTCACAATTCATAACTCCTTGCTCCGAATTCCAAATTGGACAAACTTGGTGTCTATTTTATAGAGAAAAGAGAGCTCTACAAGTTTCATGAAGGACACAAAAACTAATTTCACCTCTAAGGGTGTCAAAAATACACTCAAAGTTACTGCCTTCACAATGCCTCTCAAAACAGTGCAACATTTTGTCAAAACAGTGCAACATTTTATAAAATCCATAACTTCTCATTCCCTTTGCTAAAAATTACAAGATTTATGCCAAATGAAAGATCAGAATGTGACCTACAACTTTCATGAACAACATGAAATCAAATTCAATTGCTAAGTAGGTCAAACAATTCAATGAATGATTCTGCCCACTGAAACCACCTGAACTGAACAGCAATTTTCTAAAAAGCATAACTTCTTGCACAAATGTAAAAAAAATTGCATACTTTATACCTATGAAAAGATCACTCAGAATACTACACTTCTCATGAAGGGCTTAACAGCCAATTCCGTCTCTAACAAACTCAAAACTGTCATGCAAGTGGCTACCCTGATCACTAGTCAATGACCTAACTTAGGTCCAGTCTTTGAAAATTCATAACTCCCAATTATGACATCCAAAATTAACATTATATATTTCATTTTCAAGATAATTTCTTTCTATACAACTTTCCAGAAGATCACTTGAGCCAATTCAAATAACAGAAATCTCTAAATTTGCTTCCAATCATAATACTCACAAAAACCTACACTTATGGCTAGGTTTCACCAAAATGCACATAATCAGTCAATAGTTAACAATTCGTAACTCCCTATACATAGGTACAATGTTTTTTTAAACTTTCCAGACCTCTAATTAAAACATAACTTTACATTTCTTCTTTTATAACCATGGTCTAATTCGGTCATTAAGGGCATTCAAATCTTTCATTAACAATCAGCTTTAACATGCAGTCACAGGTTAGACCCTGTCTGACTTAAAACCCTATAACTCATTCATTTCACATCCAATTAAGGTGATTCAAAGTTTCATTTTCTATAAACTCATATGGATATCACATATCCAAAGCCAGTTCGAAAATAATATAAATTTGATTTATTGTGATTTTTATACACCTGACCTGTTTCGGTTCTCTTCTGTATCGCTAAGGTTAGGAACAACCTTCACTTATTCGGACATAGCTAGCAGAATCCTCATCCAATTAAAATTTCCTCTCTACATATCTTAAATGACACATTCTTGAATATTTCGTAAGAAGAGCTCATCATCCAATTCCAACTCTAAGGTCCTCAAACAATTAACTTTCAGGTCTTAGTTCAATCTCGCTGGTGTTCTGAACCCGATTCAATTAGGGGCCTATTACTCTC
>JAOTIZ010000072.1:0-21540 GCA_027123425.1 Erythroxylum panamense
ACTAGGAAAGTCCAAGATAACTACTCCCACTGATTCTGCTGAAACATAGGATCCATCTGCTATCTTGACTTGAAACTGGCCTTTAGGCAATCTTTTCCTTTGCTGGAACCCCTAGAAAGAATTTCAAACATGTTTAATGACTCCCGAATCTAATATCCAGGAATTAGATAAATCTACTATATTTCCAGTTCCTAACAAACTTAGGAAACCCATACCTTGTTTGCTTTTGAGGGACTCAAGGTAGACTAGACAGTTTCTTTTCTAGTGGCCCATTTATCATAGTGGAAACACTTTCTAAATGACATGCAATCACATAATATTACATATTATTAGCATTCATTTGTCCATTCATCACATGAACTAATAAAGCCTCTTTTGATTGTCCATCCTAGAACACAAAAATAATTACAAGCCTTTTAAGCCCAAAATATTCTTTTTGGACTTGGATCTTTCGCTTCGAACTCTTCGCTCACATAAACTGGCCCTCTCGGTAAAAAAATGTAATGGCATTTTATAAAACCGAATTTTGTTACTTTGAAAACAAAAAATCCAGCACTAGATTTTCATAAAACTAAATCTTTGTCATAAAAAAATTCCAACACTTGTTTTCATTAAAACTGAAACTTGTTCCATTAAAACAAAAAACCAGCACTATGTTTTTTATCAAAACTGAAATTTGATTCATTGAAACAAAAATCCAGCAATTGTTTTGATATCAAAACCGAACTTGATTCATTGAAACAAAAATCCAACTTCTTGGGTTTCACAAAACTAAAATTATGCCAATACACAAAAGGATACATCAAAACAATTACCTCTTCATTTCTTCAATCCATGGCTGCATCATCATCATCATTACATCAATTTGTACATTACAAAATTTAAAAAAACTGAAAAAATAAAGCCAAGGAGGAAACATGGTGATGATAGACCACCCTCCTTGTTACAAACCAAATGAACAAATCTTACATGGTAAATATAAATTCTATGGACAACCAAAAGAGTAAAACATACACTATATATATTTCTATCACATAAAAATATGCAGTAAAAAAAATAATTGCCAACCCATGCATCACACATATAGGAACTGAAATCATTCATAATAAAGATGTCTTTGATATCAATTGATGGATCAGAAAAGAAAACATACAAGATTTAGTTAAACAGTGGATTTCAAAACTTTTTTTAGAAAATATAACACAACGGAAGCAAGATAACCAAACTAACATGTCAATCCATACATGATACAATATAAGGATAATATTTAACATAAGAACAAGATGGTAGAAATATTACCAACTCCTTCACTACAGCTTTAACTCCTCATTGTGCTATCTTATCCTTGGCAATGTATCCTCTCCAAGGTGATGTATCATCTTCTTCTTGTCACTGTTTCCTCTTCTTGATATTGTATCCTCAACTAATCCGATCTACCACTGGTTCTTCTTAGACAACTTGGTTAACAAGATCCTTTGGTGGAAAAGGAGAAGAAAACTTTAGAGAAGATTTTTCTTAGAAGAAAGAAGCCAAATATGAGACACTTCTTATGCAAATTTCGACTCACCCAAGCATGAAAGGAGAGAGAGTCCAAAAATGCAAGAAACCCTCTCTTTCATATAAGCTTAAAATGAGACACTTCTTAGGCAAATTTCGGCTCACCCATGCATGAAAGGAGAGAGAGTCCAAAAATGTAAGAACACCTCTCATTCACCTTGTCAATTTCTGTTATGCATGAAAAGAAAGAAGAGAAAAGCATCCAATGCATCACACCTTTCTTTAATAAATCATAAAGAAGCCATTAAATGAGGCTCTTCTCATTTTTTTAAAAATGGCTATATGAAAAGACCAATAACCTAAAATGACATGTGAATTTCAGTTTTAGTGATGAAAGAAGGAAGATCAACCATCAAATACACCTCTTTCATCTTTAATCAAATGAATGCTAAAAAAGTTACATAACATGCCATCATTAAAAGACAACCATTCAACCATTTAATGGTAAGATCATAACTCTATTTAATGATGATAATGTATGATAAATACCATCTTTATTTAGCAATTCAATGTTAAATATGCAGCTACACATTCAGCCATTAAAAACCAAAATTTCCTTTTATTTCTTTAAGAATTTTTTCAATATAATTAATCTAATTAATTAAATTAAATCAAAGTCTAGCCCATTTCTAAATGTTCATTTGGGCTTCTAATTGACCATTAATTAGAGCAACCCCAACATTCAATCATGGGCTTTAAAACCTCCATTTATATTTATTACTTAGCTTGATAACCTTCTTTGAAGCCAAGTGGGAAATCTTATTGGACTTAGATAATTCAAGCTTTAATAAGCCTAGAATTAATTTAATCTCATTAGAATTAATTGTAGCTTATTAACTAAATGTCATTCCACTAAAGACAATTAGTTAAACTCTTTAATCACTAAATTTTATGAGAACACACATTTCAAATAATATGTCTAATTGTAAACCCTATTATGAACCTTATTATAGCCATTCGCACAAAAAAGGGTAAAATTATCATTTTACCCTTATGTTGGTTTTTCCTTCTAGATCTCCCATTTTACTCTATATGGTGATTAACACACAAGATCTTATCTTGGTGTTAAGACTTGATGGGTAGCTAGTCCATCAAACTCTTGGCGCCAATTTAATCACCAGTCTTCATAAAACATCTAGAAGTGGTGATATCACTATAAACTCTTTATTTGAGTGAATATTCCATGATATATGTTTCAATTAATAATTTCAACATGCAGAAATCGGATTAACACTCTGTAAAAATCCATTCCGATCATATTAACAATTATAACGAAACACATATGAGTTCACCACTCATCAAGATTGTGGTCCATAATAAGCAAATGTTAAAATGTATATTTTAAGACTAAAGTAATGGCCTACTTTATTCTTGAAAACATACTTGACTCTAGATGCATTTAATAGTGCCATTATCAATAGTCGACTACTATTATTATAGAAATCATTCCCTTGAAGTAAACTCCTTTACTTACATGGAGATAAATCGCAACACTATAGTCTAAACCGTAATCAAGCAACCAACTTGATTATTCAACTGTGAATCCATTATTTTAGATTCTTATAATATACATATTTCTCATACATCTCTATATATATGTGTATTACTTGCAAAAGAATATCAATATCTTATGACTAGATATATAATACTCATAAAACTAAACTATTTTGTATTATTAATGATAAATATTTTCATTACAAAACTGTAACTGAAAGATTAAGTTACATGTAAATACACTTGCTTTCCAAGGCACTATATTTACATAACTCCAATGGTTTCTTAGACCCTTTGGCCTTCCTCTAACCCGAACATCAATAGAGAGTTAGTAGGAATTAAGTGACTTTTAATCCCACTTAATTTAGTATTAAACTTCCACCCCTTCTTTAAAGGGTAATTTTGTCATCTTGCTTATTAAAGGGCAATTTTGTCATCTTACCTAATAAGCAAGATTCACATGTTTCATATGATTCACAATCAAATGACCCTAAACTACCACACTTGTGTAGCTTAGTCATGCATATCTCATAACTTGGATCCCCCTCTAAAACCATTTTACTCATTCTTCCCATCTTCAATGCGTGTGACCAATTAAGTTTCCGATTATGTTGACCACTTGAATTAACACTTAATTTAAGTAAGTCATGAGTGGTATCTAGCAATACATCATGACCACCATTTGACCGAAAAAGTCAGTAGTTTGACTACAAATTCATCCATATACAATGTTCCCACACATTTCATCCTTTCACCATCTATGCCCTACTTGGTTTAGAGTATGGTTAAAGTGTCAACTTCTACTAGACTGATACGTCACATCTAGCCAAATGATGTTAGTTCTTATCCCCAAGGCTCATTTCTTAATTGGATATGTCACTGAAGACTATCATTATGATATTTCCATTTTGTTTAGAGATTCCTGAGTAATAACCTCAACAAGAGGGCGTAGATATCATCTTCTTCTATCAGGAGTGGTGAATCCTTTGTTGACTACTTAATTACCTTCAAATACCTCAAGCTATACCCAATCAGCACCCTATGAGCAACCTTTAAGAGGCAACGAGGAATGGAGTCAAAGTACAGGATTAGTATCTAAGATATCCTTAAGCACCTCAATTATAGAGAAATTTACACCATTGCTATGATGAGATTATCATTGACACTAGAATAGATTATCCATTTGATTGTCTCATGGTAGGTCATCCAATGTACTTACTACTCTTGGCAAGCATCTACATGTTAACACTAAACAACTCATGCTTATAGCTTATGGGATTCGTTGCTTGATCTAATCAAGGAGTATAGCATGTGCTAGTCTCTTTGGATTAATAATCTCTCATCCCATTAATCCTATGACTAAGGATAATTTAGATACTAATATAATTACATATGATAGGAATTTGATTATCATGATTTCCTTCATTCTATGTAATATGTCAAGGACTTCATTAATTCGATTTAAGATCACTATCAATTTATAAAGAACATGAACATTCTATTAACCAAAAATCCTTTTTAATAATTAAAAAGATTTGTAAAATAATTGCTAAAGGTGATTGCCTTTGGAGCACTTCTCTAACAACCTCTCACTTGCACTAAAGCCAATCATCTTTCTATTTAATACCATAGGAGAGTACATGAGATTCCTATCACTTTTAAGGGATCATTTCTCTAACAATCTCTCTCTATCTTTATATAATTTCTAGCAACGATTTCTCTAATCAAATAGTATCACCTAGGTACATGTTTGGATTTCTAATGAGACCTCTGTTCCTTTGCTTAGGCTATGGCACCAATATGTTAGGTTTTTGTTAAGGAAAGTTTTTTTCGCATCCATTTATCATATCTCATAATTAGAATAAGCGATTATAGCCAGGAGTATCCTAATGGATTTACGCATGGCTACTAGGTTAAATGTTTATTCATAGTTAACTCCTTGTCTTTAACGATAACCTTTAGCTACAAGCCTAGCTTTATAGGTAACTACATTACCCTCTATGTCACTTTTATTCTTTAAAACCCATTTGGACTCGAAGGGTTTTATTCCTTTAGGTGGGTCAATCAAAGCCATACTTGGTTTTCATACATGGAATCCATTTCGGATTTCATGGCTTGAAGTCATTTTTCATATTCTGAACTCTTTAGAACTTTTTCACAGGTAATAGGATCATTGTCTTCTATGAGCAATACGTCATTATGTTCACTTATGAGAAATCCATATCTCTTTGGAACATGACGTATCCTACTTGACCTACGAACTTTTTGTGTATCAAAACATTGAACTATTGTTTGATCATTATGAATGACAGTCTCAGGTTCAGGCAGTTGATCTAAGTCTATTTGAGCATCTTAAACTTTTATAAGTTCAATTTTGCTCCCACTATCTTTTTTAGAAGAAACTCTTTCTCTAAAAAGATAGCATGCTTCAAAATAAACACCTTTTATTCCAAAATATTATAGAACTGATATCCTATCATTTCTTTAGGATATCCTAGAAATAGACACTTGTTAGATTTAGTTTCTAGCTTATATAACTGAATCCGCTTCACATAAGCTAAACAACTCCAAACTTTCATATAAGAAAGATAGGGTTTCTTGTTAGTCCACAACTTATATGGAGTAACATCAACTAACTTTGAAGGGACTCTGTTTAACACATAAATAGCTTTCTCAAGTGGATATTTCCAAAAGGATTTTGGCATATCATTGACCTCACTATATCCAAAAAGGCTCAGTTTCTCCTTTCTACCACACCATTGCATTGCGGTATGTAAAGTGGATTCCACTGGGATATTATCCCATTATCTCTGAGATAACTTAGAAACTCTTGGCTTAAGTATTCACCACCTTGATTTGATCGAAGTGTTTTAATACTTCTGCCCAACTGTTTCTCTACTTCATTTCTGAATTCTTTGAACTTTTCAAAGGCCTTAGATTTGTATCTCATCAAATACAAATAACCATATCGTGAATAATCATCTATGAAGGAAATGAAGTATATGAAACCACCTTTGGCATGTATGGACATCGGACCACATACATTTGAATGTAATAAGTCCAATATCCCAGTAGTTTGTTCATCCTTTCCCTTAAAGGGTAACTTTGTCATCTTGCCTAATAAGCAAAATTCATATGTGTCATATGATTAATAATCAAATGTCCCTAAACTACCATACTTATTTAGTTTAGTCATGTGTCTCTCACTTATATGGCCAAGACGACAATGGCATAAGTAAGATGATTTCACATTATCTCATTTTTGTCCCTTATTGTCATTAATATTTAAAATTGGATTGGACATATCTAATATGTATATTCCATTGGATATTGTACCCATGGCATAAATCATTCCATTCAAACTAATAGAACATCCATTGTTACTAAAATTTAAATGGAAAATAACTTCATTAAGACTAAAAATTGAAATAATATTCTTAGTCAATATAGGTACATAAGAACAATCATCCAATTCTATTATAAGCCCACTAAGGAGTGTCAATACATAAGTTCCTACTACTAATGCAGCAACTCTTGCTCTATTACCATGCACAGGTCTAATTCTCCTTTGTTGATTTGTCTACTATTCCTACAACCCTACATATTAGTATATATGTGTGAGCTATAACTGGTATCCAATACCCATATGTTATTATTAGAAACAGTATTAATATTAATAACAAACATGCCTAAAGCAGATGGGGCATTTGATGCCTTTTTCTACTTCAATGACTCCAGATAGGTCTTACAGTTCCTCTTCAAATGGTCATCCTTGCCACAGTGGAAGCATGTTCCTTTAGGGGAAGTCTCCTTAGCTTTCCTCTTGGCCACACCTCCTTTAGTCCTTGTGGACTTCATATTCTTTTAGTTCTTCCTCCTCAAACTAGAAGAGTCCACTAGTATCTTAGCCTTACTGTCATTGTCAACATATGGCTTAACTATTTTAAGCAAGTTGATTAGCTTAGGAATCATTGTGGATATTTGGTTCATCCGATAGTTAAGTATAAATTGTGAATAACTATCAGTCGAACTAGTTAGAATTAAGTCAATCCTTGATTTATGATCCATTAAAAAAAACTAAGGAGGCCAACCTCTCAATATGGCCATTCATCTTCACTGCAGATTGCACTAGAGATGTCCCCTTAGACATTTTGGAGTGATTGGACCGTAGGTGCGATGATTTACTTCACGGGTGAGGTCTCTGGTTCAAGTCCAGGATGGCTCAGCTATGCTAAAAAAGAATAGAAGAAGCATCTAACTCCTTCAGCATGCTCCACTTAGATCGATGGCTCACTCTTTCTAAATAATGGGGAAGAAGATCGAAACATGCCACTAAAGGACTCTACTGAGACAAAGATAGGTTGTCAAGAGCGTAAAGGAGGTAGGATGGGCAGTTGGTCAAATCTAGTACGGATCATACATGGACAATAGTTAAAGTCGGCAACCCTCCTAGGGTTCCCTCATTTAGGATCCCTAGGGAAGAGGATCAAGTTGGCCCTTGCGAATAGCTTGATGCACTATCTCCCTTCAATCCTTTAGTGAAATGCAAAAAAAGGAAGAAAATCCATAGATCGACCCCATAGTCTCCACCCCGTAAGAACTATGGGATCACCCCAAGGATGCCCTCGGCATCCAAGGGTCTCGGACTGACCTTAAGGAAAGAGCAACTTTGAGGTTTTGAACCTTTCAGACCTAGTTTGCTCGTCAAAAGCTCCATCAAATGATAAACTATGGTATGAGCATCCATAACCTCATGTTGCTTTTGCAATTTTGGTGACATAATGGCCAGCATTATGTAGCTAGCCATCTCACTGTCATCAAGATGCATTTTGTATGCCCTCTAATCACTATCAGAAGCATCAATAGTAAAGGGATTAGGACGTGGTTCTTCAAGACATAGCCTAGTTTCTCCGACTTGAGAACTATTCTCAGGTTCCTAAGTTAGTCTAAGAAGTTGAGTCTAGTCAACTTATTGGCTTCCATAAGTGAGTGTAGGTTCACACTAGTGGTCATAGTGTCATTCTTGCAACCTAATGTTAAAGAGAGAAATGGTGTTAGATTGTACGTAAATGCATGTCAATTAGGACTTTAATAACATGCAGCATCACTCCCGCTATTTTTGCACAAATCCATAACCCTCTATATGAATCCGAGAGTTAATAACATGCAGTATCACTCCCGCGATTTTTGCACAAATCCATAACCCTCTATATGAATCCGAGAGAATTTGCATAGAAGTTCTCCCAGTGGGTCGATATTCAATATCCCTAAGAATGACCTTGGGTTTGCCCAACAAGCCACCTTAGGTCAATCGGTATGTATTGATCATACCAATTGCATTTATAATGTAACTATTGAATCTAGTGCTATCAACTATTGATTATGCACTCACATTATGTTGGACCCCATTTTCGGAGCCCAACTATCCAGAATATCATAAGACGTGAGCGTACGTATTATCCTGTAGGGTTGCTTCAATGGACTCTCCTTAACCATCATCGGTTCATCTTTATTCTCAGATGCCCTAACTGTTGGGCACCCCGCCCTCGCGAGGCTCATACCCGATGTCCTAAGTGTCATCTAAACACGCCTCCCACAAGGTTGGCACGATCACACCAGTTAGAAACCAAAATTTCAAAATGAATTCTTCAGAAAAATTGTAGCTCCATGTCTCTAGTTTATTTTTCAATAAAAATCATCTCATTCAGAGATCTATAGCTCAAGATATGTCAAAAAGCCAAAGTATGTTCATAACCAATTTATGCTCTTCCAACCCATACCCTCACTTTCGTTCCGTCAATCTTTTTCAAGTCAACTCCAAAGGCTACCAATTTTTATGGAGAGATAGAAAAATGTGTTAGGAATCTAATTCCTAAAAAATCAAGTCATTTGGAGCTCGGATGACAAATTTATGACCAAAAATCCCGAGTGTGATCGCACCAAACGCTCTCACTATTGCACCAATGAGGTGTTGTTTTTTCTTCAATCCGCAACTTTTGTAGTGCTTGCATCTGGCCACTTGCGATCACACCCTATACATATTTATGCATAAATTTCACTATAGAGGTCTAATTAAGGTCATTCTTGAACTATTTCAAAGAAGACTTCTAGACCTACAACATCTAAGAAGAGTCTAAAGAAATTTTTCCTCTAAAAGGGTCAAAATTTTCAGTTTAACGTAGTTGTCCCATATGTACATACCCGGAAGCATTACTAACTTATAATGATCATATCTCTCAATACGATATGCAAAAATTGCAAAATTTATACTGTTAGAAAGCTAGAAAGATAATCTACAAGTTCCAAGAAGACAACTTTATCTAAGTCGGCTTAGATCGATACAGTTCTTCCCTTGAAGTCAGAACACACATTTTACACTTATGAAAGCTTTAAAATGCAATATACCAACTTTGAGAATCACGAGCACAACACAACCATATTTCATTATCATCAAAAGATAAGGGTTTTACAAAGCTTCAATGGGCATTCCAAGCCACAATGCAACATTTTGTAAAATCCCAAAATATAAAAGGGTACTTGAACAAACAATACTTGAAATGCAACTAAAGCCTCAAGTTTACAAAGTTTAGCTTAAAATACAAAAATATGCCTAATCAGAGTAACGCCTTGACTCCCTGTCACTCGGTCTCTTGCTCATCACCTGAAGATGAAGAAGAATGGGGGTGAGCTTAAAAGCTCGTGGTAACAGTTTATAACGGAGAATAAGAAAAATCATTGAAATGTTCATTTGTCATAGAAAATTCATATTGAATTCATGAAACATATAGTTCTCCAATTCTCAACCAAATTCATAATTCTAGCACAAAACTTATAATTAAAACATCATCACATAAACGTAGTATATACATTTAACCATCAAAGCATAACACTCAATTATGCACCATTCTTGACTCTTCAAAGATGCAATTCACAAACAATTGACTCGAGAATTCCGTGGAACGAAACGAAGAAATTGAAGTTTACATCGTGAACAAAACGTGACTGATTCTTAAGATTTCATATGCCTCAAGCAGGTAGCTGGGAGAAGGCTTTAGGTCAACATGAACGTGACTAACGAAACGGATTCCTCTTTTTCCTAAACAAAAGCACATATTCATGCTCATATCATTTCATCATATGCTCATACATTCATGCTCTTTTCATTTATACAAAATTCCATGACATTTTTCAAGGCATAACATAAAATGTTTCAATGCATTTCCTTCTTCATTTTGCAATTCATAAACAAAATTCATATACCAAATATATAAAGATTTCTCAAATCATTCAAATAGCAATCATACAACATTTATAAAACAATTGAAATCATTTAATTATCTTGCTTTTGAAAACATAGTCATGGCTCATTACTCAATTATAAACATGTAACCCAATAAATTTCCTAACTTAATACTTGGTCAAAAATGCCTCTTCTCTTGCTCCTTTTGCCTTTCTTGATTTCCTTCATCAATAGAAAACTTTCCCATTCAATAGGGTTACCAATTGGAGGCCCATAAAGCACATTCACTAAAATTGATTCTAGAATACTTAAACCCATACATTTCCTAAGCTTTAAGAACTAAAACCTTTCTAAAAATCCAAAAGATTCAAAATGGGCTTACCTTGATTCTTCACCAAATAAAGAGATATTTGGCTCTAATGGAAGCTCTTATCTTCCTCTTCCTTTTTCTCTTCTTGAACCACCTCAAAATCTCTCTTGAAGGCTAAGAAAGATCAACCCTAGTTTGGTTTTCTCTTCTTTTCTCTCCTCTCGTTCTTTTTTGTGCTTCTCTCTTCTCTCTTCTTCTCACACACTTTTTCTTCCTTCTTTAAGAACAAGACAAAATTTCTTCTGCCACTCCTACCCTTAATTTAACCCTTCCCTCATGCCTCATGTCCTAAAATGCTTTAGTGAATGCCAAAATTGCCCTTATACAATACACTCTTACTAATTTAATTCAACCAACCTATATAATAAAATCCTACTAACTTTTAAAAAATAATTAACTCCAAAAATTAATCTATCAAGACCTCAAAATTTGTTTGATTCATGCTTAACTCAACAAAAATAACAAGAAAATTTTCTAGGGCCAACACTTTGGGCTATAAACTTTTGATGCATGTACAGTACCCAACTTCACCTCTGTCCATGTTGACCTTACGTTTTCCCAACAAATCAATGCTTCTAGTTAAAACCAACCCATTAATCCAAAAATCATATTTCTATTGATCGACCATATTTGTGTAGAGAGGGCTTGGGTTTGCCCAACAACCCTAACTCTAAAAGAACTCTGGTTCTCACCATATTAATGGAAGGCGTTTCCAAGTGAGGGATTTCTACTTAGGTCTCGTTTAACTAGGATGGTCTTGTATATATCATATATACAAAGTTAATATAGCCATATGGCATGATATGGACACCCTAATCATATTAGGCTTAAGTCCATAATCATCCATCATGCAAGTCCAGAAAATCCTAATGTGCATTCTCTAATGCATCAAATTAAACACATAAGTTTTGGTTATGACAATTTATGGATCCTTAAAATTTGGAAATCGATTCAACTCTTAAATCGAATTGCTTACTAATTTTAATCTCGACTAAATTTAATTTTGCATGTCATTTTGATTTGGAATTTAATACTAATCAAATTAAATTAAACTACAATTTCCATAAATTAATTTAAAAATTAATACACCCTAAAATTAATTATTTGATGTCAAAATTAAGCACTTTAATTTTGTCACACGTGCCACTTTTCGGTCATACTAGAAAATTTAATACTACACTTAAATTAATTCAAAACTAATTTCCAAAATTTCTCAAATTTTCCAGAACATCAAATCACCATTCCATGCATCTCCAGGTTGTTTCAAGTTCATCAAAATAATTTTGAAATCACCCAAAAATTATCAAGATAATTGAAACTACACCTAGACATATAAAAACAAAAATTTTGACATCTAAAATTTTTCCAAAAATCTAATTTTGAGCAAATTCATTTTGACATGCCTAGGAATAAAAATAACACATTTTTATTACATCAAAATATTTTTAATGTTCTAGAACAGAAACGTACACATACAAAATTATCAAACAAAATAGTTCCATCAATTTCAACAAAACTGACTAGATTTGTTTACTGTTTGAAATTTTAAATAAAAAATTTTTAATTAATTCTGGAAACATTCCAAAGGATTTAGCACATTCTAACATAATTTTTTCCATAATCAAATTCCAAGAAAAACATGTTCGACCTCAATGATTTAGCCAACTAACATCATACGTTCTGTAGGAAAACAATTTTCATACATGTTGTATAAAATTCGAAAATAAATATTTTAATCACATTAAAATCAATTTTCGATCAAGAAAACAATCTACAAAAATCTCATGAGTAGATCAGTGAAAGAAAATATTTTCATAATTTAATTTCAAATTTTCTAAAAACAGAACCTCATTTGTCGCAACCATGCAATCCTATTGCATATGTAACAGAAACTATATCTAATAAGCACAAGATGGCTCTAATACCAATGTTGGGTTTTGATCTTGCATCATATGCATGAAAAATAGAAAATAGGGCAAAAATATAAAACACAACCCAAAAAGCCAAGAACTTTTGAGTGCCATTAGTTGTAACTTTAACAAAACATGAACTTAAGATGTGTACCTTACAATCTCCTTCATTCTTCATTGTCTTCACCTCTTTGGGTTGTCGTAAAACCACAATGACCAAAGAAGGATGTCTTTAATGATATCTACACTAAGAGCAAAGTCTGAAACCTCTTAGGAAGAATGGCTAGAACATACACAAAGTGCAAGCTTTGTGATGTATTCTTTGAGAGAGTGTTTGTAGAAAGCGAGAGAAGATTATGAACACTTTACCAAAAAGTCTCCCACAAAACTTGCACAAAAATTGATTTTTCTTACACCCTTTGGCCTTCCTCTAACCCTAACATCAATGGAGAGTTAGTGGGAATTAAGTGGCTTTTAATTCCACTTAATTTAGCATGAAACTTCCACCCCCTTCTTTAAAGGGTAATTTTATCATCTTGCTTATTAAAGGGTAATTTTGTCATCTTACCTAATAAGTACTATTCATGTATATCATATGATCCACAATCAAATTACCCTAAACTATCATCTTTGTGTAGCTTAGTCCTGCATGTCTCATATCTTAGATCCTCATCCAAAACTATTTTACTCATTCTTTGCATCTTCAATGAGTGCGACCCATTAAGTTCCCAGTTATGTTGTCTATTTGAATTAACACTTAATTCAAGCAAGTAATGAGCTATATATAGCAACGCATCATGACCTCCAATTGACCTAAAATTTTGTAGCTTGACTACGAACCCTTCCGTAGACAATATTTCCATGTAATTCATTCTTTCACTATCTATACCCCACTTGGTTCAGAGTATGATTAACGTGTCAAATCTCAGTAGACTGACTATGTCACATCTAGCGCAAGTGATGATAGTTCTTGTCCTTGAGGCTCATTACTCAATTGGATATGTCACTGAAGAATATCTTCATGACATTTCTACTTTGGTATCATCTCCTTCTATCAGCAATGATGAATCCTGTATTAGATAATTAATTACCTTCAAATACCTCAAGTTGTACCCAATGTAATATCCTGTCTCCTAAAATTGTTAAGAGATTAAACTGTTAGATTGAGTCACATGAATTATTTCATTTTTACGAGGTGCATTTCATTCACATGCATAATATTCATATACATATATGAATCATGATTTAGAAAACATTGCATGATAGTATATTCACTCAATTGACATATTCCGAGGTATGGAACAAAAATGAATGTGAATTCCTAATTTTTTTGCATTTTGATTTACCAATAACATGAATTGATGGATTATAATTAGTGAATTGGGAATTTATTGTTACAATTGAGTAATTGATGAGGAGATATGTGCATCTAGTTTAAGAAAAATGTTAAAGAACAAGACAAATTTATACATGAGAATTTAGGTTGATTAGACATATGAAATAGTGACATGTGATATTGAGAATAACTGACAAATGACTCAGTTAAATGGATGACAAGTAGCTTGAGTATAATTGCGACAAGTGGCCCTTTAAGTTTGTGGCAAATGACACTTTAGATTTGTGACATATGGAACAATAGAATGATGACATGTGTAGCTTTACAAATAGTGGTATATATTACCTTACAATTGGTGACATGTATAGCTTTACAATTGGTGAAATGTATAGCCTTACAAGTAGTGGCATATGAAGGCTGAAAATGAGTGACATGTGGAGCTTAAAGTAAGTGAGATATGGACTAATAGAATAATAACATATGGATCAATAGAAGGATAATATATGTACCAATAGAATGGTGACACATGAATTAGTTTGACCTTCTTAAATTTTCTAAAGAAAATGGATAAAAAAGACAATAGAAGTAAGAGTAAAGGTCTGCCTAAGGTTAGAAGAGGGAGAAAAACGAAAATGAGAAGATAAGGAGAGAAAAAGGGGAAGAGAAGAAGAGAAGGAACAAAGTTATCAACGTAAGTTGAAATTCTGGTTTCAATTTTATCTTTCTCTTTCTATCTATCTTTAATATTCTTTGAGCAAGAATTTAAATAAACTCAAAGAATGAAAAGTGTAGATATAGGGCTTAACTTGACCTCGATGAAAGTGGCTTGACAAAATAGTGACTAGAGTTCGAATTATGCTTGTTTCTCTAATACTGTTTGCGATAGACCCCTCTCTAGCAACCTTGTATTATTTCCTGATTTTTAAGGACTTCAGAGTCCGAATTAGTGAAAGTATTAAACATGAAAAATGATTATTGATGTCTTATTAATGCTTTTGTGAAACGGTTTTGTTAGGAGATGTATTGATAATGATTTACTATAGTTTGAGTATTGGTTGCTAGTCTGTTTCTTACCAGAAATAGGACAGAATTTGGATAGAGATTATATTTTAAAGGGACATACTGTATGCGTAATTTTTGGATATATTAATACTAATAGAAGTCTAGTTTCAGGAGGTAGAAAAATCATGACATTGAATTTTTGTAGAGAGAGTTATGATTATAGGAAGACAATTTGTTTATAAAGGAACATTGGGAAGCAAAAGGATGTAAACATTGGGCATAAGGTTAGGTTAGCTTGATGGTTGAGGAGACATTGAGCTGAATTAGTATATAAATTATTGACCTATTGACGTATGTTAGAATAACATTTATGATGATTGATTAGGGATGAATTTGGTTATGGTGGTGTATGAATATGAAATACATGTTTGAGTAGTAAATACATTGTACATTTTTATGTATAAAGGCTTAAGATCTGTGAATCAAGGAGCTTATTCTAAGGATTGTTGAAGTCAAAGGAGTGTACACCTTTGTTTTATGTTAGATGGGAAAATCATATCTCTCAGATGGGATTAGGACATCCCAAGACATACATGATGACTTGTATGTAAATTTTGAACCTAGGCAATGCATAATAGAATTGAATCTTAAATGGATGCTAGTATACTTATGTATTTAATAAACCACATAGTTTTAAATAACTCTTTGTACTTGGAGTGCAACTGATCTTTGTACTTGTATGTGGTTTATGTATTTAATAAACCACATAGTTTCAACAAACCTGCACTTAAAGTGCAAAGGATAACATTTTATTTTCTGAAACTACAATTTTAAACAACTTTGCATATGGAGTGCAAAAGATAACTTTTATTACATGAAATAATATTTTGGAACTTACTTATACATATACATAATCGAGTCATGTATGCTACATGTATGTGTTGTCTTTTGGCTTAGAGCCATGACAAGGCTCCATTTTATCTGTTGGGCCGATAAATAAAGGCATGGTGCCTTACTTGATTTTAGTACTTAATATTTGTATATGATATTTGTGATTGGTGAGGTAACGATTGACTATTCGTGTGCTAGGTATAATAGATTAAGCGACCCTCATACTCTTGACGCTGGTATATAAAAGTCAAGTCCCCATATTGATACCTTTCTACATGACTTGTGGGTGATTGCACACCTAGAGGTCTGGTCACCGATGAAGTCATCACTTAGGGTCATGACGCTCTTGTTGACCGTAGTTCGGACTCACCATGGATAAAAGTCAAACCAACACCGGGAATCGGTGGGTTTGCACACTAGTTTGCCCGACTAGTGGTGACACACATCATCGTTTTGGCTTATTTTGAGATTTATTTTTTGATGAGATTGGATTTATACATGTGATGTTTTTCTGCTTTTGTGTACTGGAACTGGAACCTATGTTTATCGGATGAGTGATTAATAAACTAGGCCTATGTGGTTCCTAACTAGTATACGTTGAGTCATAGGCTAGGCCTATATGTTTTTATGTCATATATGTTGCTTCATATGTTATTTACATCGTCTTGATGTGTATCGATTTCTATTTGCAATATATGTTTTTTCTACTCACTGAGTACATAGTGTACTCACCCCCTTCGCTTTCCAACCATGCAGGTGAATTTGGTAAGCTTGAGGCTTTGAGTGTATCGTACGGTCTTTTGACCTTTTTGGGGCATTATCACACGTAGATAGTCTCTATTTATACATTTGTTGTATAGTAGCTTATGAACTATTTTGATTTTATTAAGTTGGTTATGTTGATATGCTTTATGATTTTGTAAATTAACTCTTGATTATCTTATTCTTTATAAATAACCTTATGTTTAAACCCTTTTACTCTGTTATTGAGATTGCTCTTAATTGGACTTAAAATTTCAAAAGTTGTGGTAGATTTTAATTTGCATATAGAAGTGCGTTTAAAACTGATTTACAAGTATTTTAATTGAGTTTTGGGATCAAAATACAGTCGTTGTGCTGTCTAAATGTTTTCAAAAGATAATCAGTTAACCTTGTATAGTTGGGTTAAAAGTACCGTGAGTATCCTTAGCCTGGGTATGCGGCAATTGTCATATTCTCGATGTGGTATCGAGTCGTGACAATTAAATTGATATCAGAGCATGGTTTTTATGTTTTCAAAAGTGTTATTACCATTTTCAAAAGGTTCATAAACCTTAGGTGTCATGTCTAGGTGTCAAAAGTCTTTGGTCGAGAAGTTGAGTCTCAAATCGTTAAGTTGACGTCCTTAACGGTCGAATGATTTTGAACTCGATGAGAGTACTTGTCGATATTCCTTAGGATGTTTGGGATATCAAATTAGTTAGGCTTAATTCGATCTATTTTATTATACAATGTCTTTTTCTTTCATTTTATAGAGATAGCATTACCTTGACCTGTTTGATTAGTCAAGTAAGAATTTCGAGGACGAAATTTCTTAAGGGAGAGAGTTGTAATATCTGCCTCCTAAAATTGTTAAGAGATTAAACTGTTATATTGAGTCACATGAGTTATTTCATTTAAGAATTTACGCATTACATTTCATTCACATGCATAATATTCGTATACACATATGAATCATTATTTAGAAAAGATTGCAAGATAATATATTCACTCAATTGACATTTTTCGGGCTATGGAACAAAAATTATTGTGATATGAATGTGCATTCCCAATGTTTTGCATTTTGATTTACCAATAACATGAATTGATGAATTACAATTAGTGAATTGAGAATTTATTGTTACAATTAAGTAATTGATGAAGTGATATATGCATCTAGTTTAATAAAAATGTTAAAGAGCAAGACAAATTTATACATGTGAATTTAGGTTTATTAGGCCTATGAAATGGTGACATATGACATTGGAAATAAGTGACAAATGACTCAATTAAATGGATGAAAAGTGGCTTGAGTATAATTGCGACAAGTAGCCCTTTAAGTTTTTCACAAATGGCACTTTAGACTAATGACATGTGGAGCAATAGAATGGTGACATGTGTAGCCTTACAAATGGTGACATGTGTAGCCTTACAAGTAATGACATATGGAATCTTAAAATGAGTGGCATGTGGAGCCTAAAGTAAGTGACAAATGGATCAATAGAATAGTAACATAAGGACCAATAGAAGGATAACATACGTACTAATAGAATCGTGACACATGGACCAACGGAATGGTGACACATGGATTAGTTTGACCTTCTTGAATTTTATAGAGAAAATGGATGAAAAGGCAATAGAAGTAAGATTGAAGGTCTATCATAAGGTTAGAAGAGGGAGAAAAACAAAAAATGAGAAGAGAAGGAGAGAACCATAAGGGTAGAAGAGGGAGAAAAACGAAAATGAGAAGAGGAGTGAAAAATGGAAGAGGAGAGGAGAAGGAAGGAAGTTATCAAGGTAATTTGAAATTCTAGTTTTAATTTCATCTTTCTATTTCTATCTGTCTTTCATATTCTTAGAGCACGAATTTGAAGAAACTCAAAGAATGAAACTTGTAGATATAGATCTTAACTTGACCTTTGTGAAAGTGGCTTGACAAAATAGTGACTAGAGTTTGGGTTATGCATGTTTCCCTAATACTATCTTTGATAGACCCTTATGCAGGGACCTTGCATTATTTCCTGATTTTTAGGACATTAGAGTCCGAATTAGTGAAAGTATAAAACATGAAAAATGATTATTGATATCTTATTAATGCTTCTGTGAAACGATTTTATTAGGAGATGTATTGATAATGATTTATTGTGGTTTGAGTATTGGTTGCTAGTCTGTTTCTTACCAAAAATAGGACATAATTTAGATGGAGATTATATTTTAAAGGGAGATACTGCTTATGTAATTTTTGGATAACTAATAGTAATGGAAGTCTAGTTTCGTGAGGCATAAGAATAATGGCATTTGGATTTTTGGAGAGAGAGTTATGATCAAAAGAAGATAGCTTGTTCATTAAGGAACATTAGGAAGAAAAGGATGTAAACATTGCACATAAGGTTAGGTTAGCTTGATGGATGAGTAGACATTGAGCTAAATTAGTAAGTGAATTATTGACCTATTGATATATGTTAGAATAACATTTATGATGATTGATTAGGGATAAATTTGGTTGTGGTGGTGTATGAATATGAGATATGTGTTTGAGTAGTAAATACATTGTATATTTTTATGTATAAAGGCTCGGGAGCTATGAATCAAGGAGTTCGTACAAGGATTGTTGAAGTCATGGGAGTGTACACCTTCTTTTTAAGTGAGTTGGGGAAACCATATCTCTCAAATGGGATTAGGACATCCCAGGACATGTATGATGACTTGTATGTGAAATTTGAACCTAAGTAATGCATAGTAGAATTGAATCTCAAATGGATGCTAGTATACTTGTGTGTTTAATAAGCCACATTGTTTTAAATAACTCTTTGTAATTGGAGTGCAACTTTTGTTTTTATTATGTAATTTGAGAAAAGATATTTTTTTCAACAAACCTGCACTTAAAGTGTAAAGGATAACATTTTATTTTTTTTAAACTACATTTTTAAACAACTTTGCACTTAAAGTGCAAAAGTTGACTTTTATTGTATGAAATAATGTTTTAGAACTTACATATGCATAATCGAGTCATGTATGCTGCATGTATGTGTTCTCTTTTGGCTTAAAGTTATGGCAAGGTTCCATTTTATGGGTTGGAACGATAAATAAAGACATGGTGCCTTATTTGATTTTAATACTTAATATTTGTATATGATTTTTGTGAATGGTGAGGTAACGATTGGCCATTTGTGTATTAGGTACAACAGATTAAGCGACCTTCATATCCTTGACGCTGGTATATTAAGTTGAGTCCCTGTATCAACACCTTTCTACGGGAGTTGCACATCTAGAGGTCTAGTCATTGACGAGGTCATTACCTAGGTTTATGACGCTCTTGTCGACCTTAGACTGAACTCACCACAGATAAGAGTCGAGCCAACATCGAGAATCGGTGGGTGTGCACACTAGTTTGGCTAACTAGTGGTGGCATATATAATTATTTTGGCTTATTATGAGATTTATTTTAGACGAGATTTGATTTATACATATGATGTTTTTCTACTTTTGTGTACTAGAACTGGAAACTATGTTCATCGGATGAGTGATTAATAAGCTAGGCTTATATGGTTCCTAACCAGTATACGTTGAGTTATAGGTTAGGCCTATGTGTTTCTATGTCATGTATGTTTGCTTCATAAGTTATTTACACCATCTTGGTGTGTGTCGAGCTCTATTTGTGATATATGTTTTTCTTACTCATGGAGTATATAGTGTACTCACCCCCTCCGCCTTCCAACCATGCAGGTTAATTTGGTGAGCTTGAGGCTCTGAGTGTATAGTGCGGTCTTTTGACATTTTCGGCTCATTATCACACGTGGGTAATCTTTATTTATACTTTTGTTGTACAGTGGCTCATGAACTATTTTGTTTTTATTAAGATGATTATGTTGATATGCTTTATGATTTTGTAAATTAACTTTTGATTGTCTTATAGTTTGTAAATGACCTTTTGTATAAACCTTTTGTACTGTTATCGAGATTGCTTTTAAGTGGACTTAAAAGTTCAGAAGTTGTGGTAGAGTTTTAATCTGAATATAGAAGTGCAATTGATTTATAGGTATTTTAATTGAGTTTTGGGATTTTACGTTTTCAAAAGTGTTATTACCATTTTCAAAAGGTTTGAGAGCCTTAGGAGTCGAGTTTGGGTGTCAAAAGTCTTTGGTCGAAAAGTTGAGTCTCGAATCGTTAAGTTGATGTCTTTAACAGTTGGATGATTTTGACCTCAGTGAGAGTACCTATCGACATTCCTTGGGATGTTTGGGATATCGAATAAGCTAGGCTTAGTTCGATCTATTTTATTAAACAATGTCTTTTTCTTTGATTTTACAGAAATAACATTACCTCCATCTGTTTGATTTGTCAAGTAAGAATTTCGAGGTCGAAATTTCTTAAGGAGGAGAGTTGTAATATCCTGCCTCCTAAAATTGTTAAGAGATTAAACTGTTAGATTGAGTCACATGAGTTATTTCACTAAGAATTTACGAGGTACATTTCATTCACATGCATAATATTCGTATACACATATGAATCATGATTTAGAAAACATTGCAAGATAATAAATGCACTCAATTGACATATTTCGGGGTATAGAATGAAAATAAATGTGATATGAATGTGCATGCCCAATGTTTTGCATTTTGATTTACCAACAACATGAATTGATGGATTAAAATTAGTGAATTGGGAATTTATTGTTACAATTGAGTAATTGATGAGGTGATATGTGCATCTAGTTTAAGAAAAATGTTAAAGAGCTAGACAAATTTATACATTGGAATGTAGGTTGATTAGGGCTATGAAATGGTGACATGTGGCATTGGAAATAAGTGACAAATGACTCATTTAAATTGATGACAAGTGGTGATTCGGACCTTGCTTATATCCTTGGATGTCAAATAAAAAATAATCCAAGGATTGCAATATAGGGTGCAACCTTGGGTCGTTTCACTTAATCAGAACCTAAAATAAAAGGACCTAAGTTAACCTATACGTCATATATGCAAGCTAATTGGGAAAAGCA
>JAOTIZ010000072.1:51891-94401 GCA_027123425.1 Erythroxylum panamense
ATGCCCAAAAACAGATAACGATAAGAAGAAAATGAGCATGGTTCCTTATGCAAGTGCCATAGGAAGTTTGATGTATGTCATGTTATGTACAAGGCCAGACATATGCTTTGCAATTAGCGTGGTAAGTCACTACCAGAGTAACCCTGGACCTGCTCATTGGCAAGTTGTCAAGAGAATCTTGCGCTACTTTCGTGGTACAAGTAACCTAATCCTCTGCTACCAGGGCAGAGACTTAAGGTTAAGAGGATATTCAGATGCTGATTGGGGTGGTGACCAGTATGAGTCCAAGTTATCCTCAGGATATGCTTTTCTCCTTAGTGGAGGGGGCATATCATGGTGCAGTAAGAAGCAGGATTGCATTTCTTTATCGACTATGGAAGTAGAGTATATTGCTAGCTATCTCGCTGTGCAAGAGGCAATTTGGTTGAGAAGTTTTCTTCAGGCTCTCGACCTCACTCCGAGAGTTGATGAGCCTGTTGAAATGCTCTGTGATAACACTGCTACTATCCAATATGCGAAGGATCCGAAATTTCATGGGAAGACCAAGCATATCAAAAGGCGTTATCATTTTATCCGATATGCTATTAAAAGGAAAGAGATTGTCATTAAGTGTATATCTACTAACAAGATGATTGCTGATCCCATGACTAAACCTATACCTAGAGATTCTTCCAAAGCTCATGTAATGAGTCTAGGTTTGCGTAGGGTTTAGACGTTCAGGTCAATCTTGTTCTTGTGATGGACATATTTTTTTCCCCTTTTGTATTGAACATTTATGGAATATATTTTGATTTTGTTTTTTCTCCTTTAAATGTTCATTTATATACGATTGTGTGGTTGGGCACATTAAATCGTCACCAGGCTTATGATTGACCTTGTCACACGGGTAATCGCCCTGATGCTTGAGTAGCATATAGGATGAGACTTAACCATATTAACATTGAGTGTATATAATATTGGGTTATCTCCATATTTGTGTTATATGGATGATTAATGATTGAATTGTATAGTCGCCTTAGTATGTCTAAGATGAAACTTTGATAAGTCAAATGTGAAGTATACACTATTTCACATTAAAGTTTTAGCCGATTCACGAGTGCCAGGTCAAGCACTGAGTGTGTTGATCAAGTGGCTCGAGTTAGATTTTGGGTAAGATCTAGACTTATGATTCGCATGGTATATAATAGTGACGTATCCCAGACAGTGGGAGCTATACCATGACACACATCTTATATTGTGTGTGCTATATAACGACCTTTTGCGGAGTGATAATTAGCTTCCTTTTGTTTTTGTCACTGTGTGACCCCTATAGACATTTATGTCTGTATGATGCCCTTTGACTCAGAACTGTGTTATGAAGTCAAGGTTTTGGTGTCGCTACTTTAATATTTTTTCAAGGGCTAAGATGTATACGGTCCAGCGAAATATATTAGGAAAGCAATCAAGCTAAGATGGAATACCACATGTGTCTAAGGAAGAATCCTTCCGTCTTCACCATATTAGCCCGGGTGATTATATAGTATATATAATCTGATAACATTGTTATAGCATAAGAGAAGTATGCTATTGGTGACGATCTCGGATGATTTGGAGCATTATTATTATGAAAGTATTATGTTAGTTAGATGGTGACTTAATATAACACTAGTTAATTTTTGGTCGCACACCTTATTTCTTGTATGAAATGTGAGAAATAGATTGGTATGAATCTGCTTTGTGACAGACATGGCTTATGTGGCCGAGTGGGAGATGTTGTATTTTCTTTAACGGCCACGACATCAACATGAAGAGTTATGTTTTCTGTGCCTAAATACGCTCCCATTCATTTGAGAGCAGCTGAGAAAATAACCGCAAGGGAACATTTTATTTAATTTGTTTAAATGAGATGCAAGAGATATATAACGATGATGATATAGAGGAAATCCTGGTCTCCCAAGATATCAATTTCTCTCACAGATTGGCCATCGGTGTGTGCAAGATTTAAGGTGTGATATTTACGGTGACTCTAGTAGCCACTGAGAAGACGGTGTTCGTGAGTCTGAGATTACGTGAGTAGAAGGCAACATAAAGATTAAATCGCTTCTGCATCAAGGTTAGTGATCTAACCTGTATTAATCCTACAAAAACATATAATTATGAAGAGTGACGTGATTTAAGAATTTAATGAGAAGAGAATCGGGTGGAGAATATTTTTGAATCTTTAGATTAATTGATTTTAACTTGATTAAATATATTTTAAATTTTAATAATTTTTAATATAATTTATAAATTACAAAAGGTCAATTAAAAGTCCAATAAGCTCACCTCGCCAATATGATGGGTTAATAACCTAATTAATGTTAGAGATGGTAATTTACTAGGCTGAGCTAGTCTTGTAGTTTGACTCAAGTTTGAGCTGTGTATTCCGAACTTGCTCAAATAAATGTCTAATTGGCTGATGTATGTAAATAGTGCACGTAGATTAGTAGGTTGGAAATGTTTCGAGTTAATTAGCTTTTCAAACACTTTTATGACAATATATTGATTAATTATAATTAATTAAATTAACAATAATATATTAAAATTTTATCTATAGGTTTTGATATAAATAATGAGATATAAATACAATAAATTAAAAATAAGACTTTTAGTTTCATTTATTAATAATAAAAGCCAATCAAGTTAATTATTAATATGAAATATTACTAAAATAAAAATAAATTATTTTATTTAATAATGTTATTATAATAATAAATAAAAATTTAATGAAAGACTTAAGGACTATTTGTTTCTATTTTTGTTGTCGTTTTTATAAAAAAAAGCAGGTAAGTAAAACGTATTTGGTTTATTCTGTTACAATTTTTTGTTTATGAAAATAAAAAAACTACAACAATTTTACAGAAATCAGAAAACATCGTTTATCTGAATTTTGACAACAAGTTTTCTTCGACAGAAAATCAACATATCCCTGCTTTCTATCTCGATTAATAATAATAAAAAAGTACAAAATTAATAATAATAATAATAAGATAATTAATTTGATATAATAAAATTAATAATAAAAATAATAGTACAACAAAACCTTGAGGGGTCGCGAGTTCGATTCCCAGAGAGGACAATACTGATTAAGGTTGGATGCCGTGATATAACCCGCAAACACACGCCGCGGTATAACCTGCAAACACCTACGGGTGAGGTGTGGGGTCCAACATCATGTTACTTTTGTTGAAATGACATTTTGTTTAATATGTGAAGTCGTGTCTCCTTTATTTCGATTTGTTCGATTCGATCCGCTTTGCTATCCGATTTGTTTTCGTTTTCGTCTTTGGTTTCGTTTTGCATTTCGTTCCGCTGCTTTGTATTTTCGCCTCCGCTTCAAATTGTGCTATTCGTTCGTCTTTCGGTTGGGATCCGGTTTCTGGATCGGGTCCCAACAACAAACATCCTTATCCGCGAAAATCTCCACTATCTTCAGATGTTGAGTTTCACTATAACTCTAACTTCTAGTCATCACCATATCATCCAAGATCTCATCATGATCTCTATCTGCTAATGATGCAGTATGATCTTTCCAAAGCCTACTAGCGCACTGACCTGATCCAATACTTCCCACAACAAGTCTGTTAGTCGTGGTCCATCCATCCAAGCATAGCCAAGTCTTTAATCCGTCAAGTCTTTAGCATGGGTCGAGTCAATCTCCATAAGGTCCGAGGCTCTAACAGAATTTGCACCAAATTTGATCCTATTCACCCACGTTTGCCTTAGTGTTTTCACCATGGCCTAACTGCACATAAGTCCATTAATGCATGTTCATGGATAAATTCATCTTCCATGATCAAGCTCACTCATGGTGTAGTCTCATTGCTCTATGACTAAACCACAAATCAAAATCTGAGTTAGTATGAAACCTGATGCATTATACGCACCTCCGACCTGCATCACCGAATTAAGTGTTTATGTGCTTCGTTATGCTCGCATGCCTTCGTGCATCCTTGCTGATTTCATACACCTTTGCGTCGTCTTGTGTACCCTTGAGTCTCACATGACTTAGTTTTCCAAGTCTATGCGGCTTCACATCTGAATCTCACGTCTCAACAAATATTTTTGCTAATGCAGGCCTACGCAAGCCCACGAGTATCGAATCTCACCTACTCTCGAGATCTTCACTGATACTTCCCGCATCCCTCACCTACATTGCAAGTTCCTCGGGTTTTGCTCACCAACTCGTAAGACTTCACCTTATTCCCTCGTCAATACGCCTTCTTTAGGTCGTCTTGCATGCCAAGTATTGGCCAAGGCTCACCAACACTCACACGATCTCACAGTTTAGACTTAGGGGTCTAACAAACCAGCCCCACTAGAAGAATTCGACGCCCTCGTCAAAATAATCTGTGGGCACTCCTCTATGAGTGGTTTCCTCGAAGACTCCTTAATCAGCTTTTGAAGATGGTAGCAAGTCTTCATATCGATTGGTATTTCGCCCACATACCTTTTTCCTAATCCATCGGAGTTGTTTTTGCTTCCACTTGGACTCACCTTCTCAAGGCTTACCGCACTCGCCAAAGACATGTTGAGAAGAGCTCGATACGCTGAGCTTTCCCTGTCACCTTGATCCTTCGTGATCTTGGTGATGATATGCTCCTTACTCGCCTTCTGTTTCGAGTTTTCTCGAGCATAATTTGGCTCCTTTCCAATGATCATAGCCGAATTGTGTGCTACCGATGCTGTAGTCTCTTTTCTCCCACCAACGAATCTACAACAATTAATAAAGAAGGATTTTTCATCATGCATAACCATCGTACCTCCCAAACTTGAGTACAACATCATCTTTGCTGCCTTAAGGAAGTCGATCCCCAATATCATCCCAAAATCCTCAAGTGGTACGACCATGCAATTCATCTTGGCACACCAACTCCCTATGCTTACTGAGACGTTGTAAGTAGCCCATATCACCGCTTTTGCCTTACTCGTAAGGGTCTTTACCTTTTTCGGGGTCTTGGATATTTTAAGCCCTAACTTGTGCACTATCCTTTCCACAACTAAGGAATGTGTCGCATCCATATCTACCATCACAATCACCTCTATCCCATTAAATTGCATTCTCACTTACATTAGTTCATCATAAGGATTAGGTTCTTTACTAACCGCATTTAACAATGCAATCGGATTTAGCACCGCCTTATCCGAAGATTCTCCCTCTTCTTCAGCTATCAGGGAGTTTAGCTTCTCTTTCCTCAGACATTCTCTTGCATAATGTGATTTACCGCACAGATAACAAGCAATCTTGACGTTTTTGGAGGACGTCTCCCTACCCTCGAAGCCACCATTTTGCTTGCTTTTTCCCTTGAAGTCTCACTTCTTGTGAATCCTTCTTCTTTTTCCCCTTGATATTCTCCTGTTGAGCATGGCCTTTGCCATTCGAAGAATTAGAGGAGTTTACCTTAGTTTTCTTCATCTCTCGAAAGTCCACCAAGGCATTAGCAGCTGCGATTGCCCTAACCACGTCTTTCACATTTTGCCTTCATAACTCCATTTGCGCCCACGATTGTAACCCAAACAAAAAGTTGAAGATCTTGTCGTCGTCTGACATTTTTTCAATATCAAGTAGTAGAGAACTAAACGATTTCATATAATCTCTTCCCGATCTATCCTGCTTTAACTTCTTCAAGGCATCCCTCATAAGTCAAGAAGTATTCATGGGAAGAAATTGGTCCTTCAACTCCTTCTTCATGAGCTCCCATGTATCTACGGGAGTACTACCCGTGCTGATCTCAGCAGAGGTCCTTGTCCTCCACCAGAGCTTGACATCCCTGTCCAAGTACATGGCCGTCATATTAACCTTATTAGCACCAGATACTCTAGCAGCCGCAAAGTACTGCTCCATATCCTATAAGAAGTTCTCCATCACCTTGGCATTTTGCTCGCCTTCAAACACCCTTGGTTCACACACCTTCACCGATGATGAAAGTTGTGGGGTTGAGTTTTCACCTGGCTCGATATCTATCGTTGTAACGGCACGCCTCAAAATAGTAATCTCAAACTGGGACTCCTCTTATGCCTTCAACAAATCCACTATCTATTGTTGCAACTATTGGATCCTCACCTCCAACATCTCGAAATAAGTACTATGAGAAATGACTTCTTCCTCCCCTTGAGGAATAGGTCCAATGAGTGTCTCCAACCTAGACACCAGTTCTGTCAAGTTGCCTATAGCTATTTCAAACTTTGGCTTTGATAACAGTTGTTATAAAGGTCACCTTTGGGACACAAACTTTCACCTGAAGCTAATCACCGACACCCTTTACATGACAATCTCACATAGATCTGTGAAAGTAAGACTCAGCCTTTCCCAACCCTCAAAGTGTTTACCTCGCACACACTTAAAGAAATAATGCTATAAAAGCAATAAGAACATAGGCAACAAGGAAAACACAGAGGTACTGTAAAAATCGACTTTATATACTTTCCCTTAAAAGAATACAAAGAATGCTCTCTCTGATTTCATGAGAAGAGAAAAGCTCGAATGAGCTATATATAGACATCCTAACTTGGAGTCATAGATTCCCACTAAATTTGAACTACCTAAGATCGTGCTAAGATCCCATCTATCCCAATCAGATAATATCACATGAACCAATTAGATGACACCCCATCTAAATAGGACTCTAACTGATAAGATAGAATCTGACAAGATAACATAAGATATAGTTTACATTTATCTAGAACAATATCTATAACATTAACATCCTTATTCGTGAAGATCTCCACTATCTTCAGATGTTGAGTTTCATTGCAACTCTAACTTCCAGTCATCGCCACATCATCCAAGATCTCCTCGTGATCTCTATTCGCTAATAATCCACTGTGATCTCACCAAAGCCTACTAGTACACTGGTTTGATCCAATACTTCCCATAATAAGTCCATTAGTTGTTGTCCATCCATCCAAGAAGAGCCAAGTCCTTAGTCTGTCAAGTCCTTAGCCTGGGTTGAGTCAATCTCCACAAGGTCCGAGGCTCTACCAAAATTCAAACCAAGCCTGATCCCACTCTCCCACGTTTGCGTTAGTGTTTTCACTACTACTTATTCATACATAAGTCCATCAGTGCACATTCAGAGATAAATCCGTCTTCCATGATCAAGCTCACTCATGGTGCAATCTCATCGCTCCATGACTAAGTCACAAATCACAATTTAAGTTAGTATAAAACCTTGCGTATTATACATACCTCTGACCTGCCTTGCCGAAGTTAAGTGTTTATGCGCCTCTTCATGCTTGCATGCCTTCGTGCATCCTTACGGGTCTCACACATCTTTTCCCCTTCTCGTTCACCCTCGATTCTTGCATGACTTAGTTTTCTAACTCCGCGTGGCCTCACATATGAATCTCACATCTCGTCGAAGATTTCTGTCAATGCATGCCTATGTGTGCCCATGCATATCGAATCTCATCTACTCTCGAGATCTTCACTGATACTTCTTGCATCCCTTGCCTATATCACAAGTTCCTCAGGTTTTACTCGCCAACTCATAAGACTTCGCCTTGTTCCCTCGTCAACAAGCCTTCCTTATGCCAACTTGCTTGCTAAGCATTAGCTAAGGCTCGCTAGCACTCACATGATCCCGCAGTCTAAACTTAGGTGTCTAACAGATACTACAATTATTTCATATCTGCTTCTCATACAGTCAGTTTTGGTGAATGTAGGTCCAAGTACCATACCTATACAGGCACAAGAACCTATACTTGTTTAGGAAGAGGTTTCTGAGGTACAAGAACCTATGCAGTTATACAAATCCTCTAGAAAGATGCAACTTGCTATCTCACCAGATTACATAGTCTATTTGGATGAGCAATACTATGATATAGGGCATGTTGTGGATCTAGTTATTTTTATAGAAGCTACTTCTAGACCCCATGTGAATAAGTGATAGGAAGCGATAACGGATGAGATGCAATATATGAGGTATAATAACATATGGGAGCTTGTTGATTTACCTCAATATTGCAGGTCTGTCAGTTGCAAGTGGCTATTTAAGACCAAGAAAGACACACAAGGTTAAGTTGAGAAGTTTAAGGTGCATTTGGTTGCCAGGAGATTCATTTAGAGAGAAGAAGTTGCCTTCAATGTTACCTTCTCTCATGTATCCTCGAAGGGTGCATTTAGAGTGACAATGGTAGTAGTAGTTCATTATGACATAGAGCTACATCAGATGGACGTTAAGACTGCTTTCCAAAATAGTGACCTTTATAAGGAGGTTTATATGGAGCAACCTGGAGGATTTCAGGATCAAAATGCAAGTGGCAAAGTTTGTAATTTGACAAAATCAATATACAATCTGAAACAAGCTTCTAGACAATATTAGCTAAAGCTTAATGAGGTTTTTTTTACCTCATTCGATTTTGTGGAAAACAAAGTTGAAAGATTCTTAAACTATAAGGTCAGGGGGAGCAAAGTAATCTTTCTTTTACTGTGCGTAGATGATATCTTGCTCGCGTCAAATAATTTGACTATGTTGTATGAGGTAAAGCAACTTTTAGCCAAACACTTTAAAATGAAGGATTTAGGTTAAGCATCTTTTGTCCTTAGTATGTGGATTCATCGGGATAGATCTCAACACTCATTAAGCCTCTCACAAAGAGCATACATTAAGTGAGCGCTACAGAGGTTTAATATGGTTGACTGTAAACCTATTGTAGCACCTATCTCTTATGGTGAGAGATTATCTTTGGCACAGTGTCCAAAGAATGAAGTTAAGAGAGAGGCTATGAGGAATGTCGCATACTCTAGTGCAGTTGGTAGCTTTATGTATGCCTAGGTGTGCATTAGACCGGACGTTGCATTTATTGTCAAACTGCTGGGTCGATATCTGGCTAACCCAGGTATGGACCATTGGAATGCAGTTAAGCGAGTGTTGAGATACCTAGAGGGTATCAAGGATTATATGTTGACATACAGGAAAGTTAATGATTTAAACCTCACAGGGTATACTGACTTTGATTTTGCTGTGTCTGAATGATCACAAATCCACTTTAGGGCACATTTTTATGTTGGCAGATAGTGCAATATCATGGAATAGTGTCAAACAAACACTGGTAACTTTCTCGACCATGCATGCAAAGTTTCTTGAATGTTATGGACCTGCTACACAGGCGGTTTGGCTTAGAAACTTGATTTCTGAGTTATTTATGGTAGATTTGATAGCTAGACCCACTCGATTATATTATGATAATCTTGCTACAGTGTTGTTCAGTAATAACAACAAAATATCATAGGGTTTAAGCATTTGGAGGCCAAGTACTTGACCATAAATAAGTTGATTAAGAAGGGCGACGTTGAAGTGTATCACATCAGGACTGAGGAGATGTTAGCTGATCCATTAACTAAAGGACTTTGCCCACTAGTTTTTGTTAAACATGTATCCAATATGGGTGTGTTAAAGTCTTTAGACAGCAATAGTTAAAGATCATTGTACTTGCTCCTTAAAAATTTATACATTTTGATGTATTATGACATTATGATTATTTATTAATATAGATGATCATCTTTTTATCCTCAGTAATAATTGTTTTTGTGTATAGTTATAATACATATGAAAACCTTAGGATTTGTGTTGATCTTAAGCATTCTAAAGGTCACTAGGTATATATAAAGATTGACCTTGAACCTATGTCATTTTAACATATACAGTTTAGTACAGATATCCATAAATTTAACGTGACATAGGGGCCTATAAGTTTTCAACCTCATAAAGGTTCTTTAATGCAATTTGGCATTTAACTGGAGAATATAAAAGTTTTCTCTAATGTTGTTTAGCATTCGGTGATAGAAAACATGTTTTCTTTAATGTTGTTTAGCATTCGGTGACAGAAGACAGGATTTTATCGCTGCAGTTTAGCATAAAATTGGAGAAATCGAGACCTACAAGCAAAGATGATATGTTTGAGAACATACAGGTATCATCCTAGTTTGCCACACTCTATTTTTCCATTCATGTTAGTGAGGTATAAGATATTTGTGATTATATTAGACCTGTGTCACACATGACACATGTGTTTGATATTTTTCAGTATTGAAAGCCTTATAGGATAGAATGTTGGACTTTCATTATCTTTGGATCGAATGTTTTATAATTTTTAAAATTTGGTACCAATATAATAGCGTGACTTAACTGATTTTTAACTATTTTAAAACTTGAGTCATAACTACAAATAATATAGACTAGACCCATATCGAGCTTGTGATAGGGAAGCCCAATATGGAAGCTATATCTAAAGGTTAAGGTCTCCTGCAATTGTGTAAGTAATTCGTAAGCATACAGATCCTCTGACCTGTTAAGATTGCTCACATCTTAAGAAAACTATAGAAAGGCATTAATTGCGAGTCCGTGAAAGTCCCGTGAGTTTAGAACTCATTTTCTCCTCGAAAATTTTTTCTAAAAATCATATGGAACTAAAATCAAGTATTTTACATTTCCTTCATTTTTAACCCTTTCATGAATGATTTGGAACACGTAATAAGGTCTATCCTTTGTTTTATAGTAGAATATAATCATTTGGTCACACTACCATTTCATTTAATGTAAAATTCCCTGTGAATTATTGCTCTGCACGAGTCAATGTTATTTTGAAGTATTTGTCGACATGGTTATCACTGGAATTTGTAGGGATAAATGGTCTGGACAAGTAATTGAATCTTTTATGTTTTTGATCTATTGTCCACTTGTTTGGGAGGAACTAGTGACCTTTGATAAATTTATAAATTGTTTGAAATAAATCTAAATCCAAGATATTTTGCTGAAGGAAGCACTACTTTAAAAGTCATCTAAAGAGATCTAAAGTTATTTTAGTTTGTTATTCCAAAATTTGAACAAGCCTTCTAACGTTTGACTTAAAATCTTCCAATTTTACTCTTCATCTGATCCATATTTTAGAAGCTGGCAGTGAGACATACTTTTTAAGTAGAAGCTTATAAACATTTCTCAATTCCTGGGGTGTCTCATACCTAATGTTCATTTGTTCTTCTGGTATCTCGGCTAAACAAGCCACTCCAACCTCAAGAACTGCAATCCAACATTTCCTGATTTTGTGATTTCAAATGTTAATCTTCTTTGCACAGAAAGTTACATTTGTTCCCTGGCCTTCTCACAAGATTTACGGACGGTCAGACAATGGCATTTCTACAAAGTTGTGAATGTTCAATTCTTCATTGGATATGGTAGCTAATGGTTTCTTTCTTGTAAACATCGTCATAAGTCATCATCCCACTTCGTATGCCATACTTTGAAATTCATTCCCATGTCAAAAATTGCAATGATGTAGCAAATAAAAAATAGAGAACATGTAGATTGTATGGATTTCTATTTTGGGGATTAAGGTTTTGAGTTCTGATTTGGTTTCTGGAATTAAGTGTGTGGATGAGTCTGTGTTCCGAGTGACTAAATATTAGCCTCTTAGCATATAAATGCATTTCACAGCTAACTGGAAATGGACCTTGGATGGAAGGTTAGTTAGATCACATACATGGCAGTAGCATACGAAGGCTCTAAGTTGACTTAGCTAGTTAGATCAAGCATGGTGCAAGTTTTGGTAGAGTTTCAGGCCTTGTATGAACCGATATAACTAAGGTTAATTTCTTGTTGGACTAAGGAAAGGTGTATACTCAAATGAACGGACCATGGCTAATTGATTTAACATGGAGAAGCATTGGACTGGACCAATGTGCTATGACCAACTTTGGCTTGTATGACTCATTATAACCGATAGAGATCATAGACAGATCTTGGATGATGTGGCAGATAAGATCATGGAGGATAAACATCAACCCCAAAGGATAAAGACCACATAAGAGGATCTTCTAAAGATAGTGAACATCTTTATGGATAAGGTTAGATCATGTATAATCTTTTATTTTATTAGTTAGGATGTAGATAGACCTTATTGAATAGAGTCTTATTTAGATGGGGATATTATCTTTTTGGATAATGATGTAATTTGATAGGATAATATATGATCTTGGGAAGTAGAGTTCTATTAGGGTTCTAACTTAGCCTTTAAACCTGAATTCCTATATATAGCTCATTTGAGCCTTATTCCTTATAGACTTAGACATTGAGAGAGTATCCTTTATATATTTTGAGGGAAGTAATAAAGGTTGACAGCTTGTTTTGTCTCTTTCTTGGTTTTATTATTACCTTTGAATATTCTAGTGCTTTTATAGTTTTTTAGCGAGTGTGTGAGTTAAAACACTACGAGGGTCATGATGCGTTTTAAAACAAAGTTGTTGGTTGACGATCACGTGGGAAGGCTGAGTTTTGCTTAAACGAACCTAAGTAAGATTATCGTACAAAGGAGTAGGCGTGACTTACGGTATAAGTTTGCTGCTTAAGAATACCTTTGTAATAACTAATATCAAAGCCTAATTTCAAGATGATGGGAGGTAGCAATTTGATAGAGAATGTCAATAGAGTGGACGCATTCATTAGTCCAATTCCTTAAGGGGAGGAGAAGATCACTTCCTATAATACCCAAATGGAGATGCTAGTAAAATAGATCCAAAATTGCAACATCATTTAAAAACCTTTATATACATGCCTTCTTTACACAAAATACATTCCAAAAACATGTTCATTAATATACAGTAATTCTCAAAAGCATTTACATGGAAAAAATGTCTACACAGTAAAATGTGTCAAAGCGAGCTACTTCAGAGGTGGAGTCCTTGCTACTAAAGCCCTTGAGCATTCACTTGAAAGGTTTTATTTTAAAAATGGAAAGTAAAGTGTGAACTAAACAAGTTTTCAGTGAGTGTTAACATTTTTATGCAAACCATGTTTAACAATTTAAACCTCCTAAAACAAATTTATTTCATTTCATATGATACAACCTAATATAAAACATATATGCTTTAAAAAAATCAAAATTTCAAGTTACTAATAAAGTAAATTGTGACGAAATCATTATTGTTATGAACTTTCTTACACAATATAATCCACCACTAAATTTTTTGGCATATGGTACCCTTAAGTATTAAGTCACGGAGCTGGTTCTTTATCGCTTACCCGTGACTGATTAATCACTAGTTATAAAGCTGGTTCTACATCACTCACCTGTACTAGGTTAACCACTATACATCAGTAGTTATGGAGCTGGTTTTACATCGCTTACTTACAACCAATTAACCACTAGTTACGAAGCTAGTTCTATATCGTTTACCTGCAATTGGTTAGACATTAGTTACGGAGCTGGTTCTACATCATTTACCTACACTAAGTTAACCGCTATATACCTGTGTAATAACTTGTGTAAATCCTAATGGTGTACCATAGGCTAAAAATCATTTCCTCTTTCTTAACCAATAACTTAATTTGATTGTCACTTCAAATCGTATGAAATTCAACTTTCAAACTTCAATTCATATATTACTAAAACATATACCTATACTATCAATTTTCACTTATAATGTATCATTCAAATAAAACTCATAACAATATATTATAAAGTCATATATCATCAATTCTTTTGAAAATAATTTATTCATGTAAAACAATTAAAAAAACACTCATCGTTTAGTAACTTTATCGCCAAGCACACTTACATGTTTTGTGTACTTCCTTTACCTACACAAATCACATTTTCCTTAGGCATTTATTTCCAAATTCAGAAATAAGGCATTAAAACAATATATTTGGTTTAACCAAATTTGAGATTAGTGTTTAATCACGTAACACATATGCTAACTGTATTCACCATGTCGCGATCATGCATGAGGGGTCACGCTAGAATTCATTCCTCCACTTTCTGTAATTTTCACATAATAAACATTCATATTAGGTTTTAAGGTCTTCTAGACATTTGTTTCCCTATGTCTTTAGTTTTCATAACATTAAAAATCAGGCCATTTGAACTTTTAAATCAAGAAACATACACCAAACATCACAAAATGCTCCAGCATAGGGGCAACAGGTCACCATTTTCAATCTCAAATTCCAATGTCATTAAGCCAGAATTAGGTCAGGGTCTCTCCTAAAGATTTTTAATAGTATGTATTAGGTTTCATCTCTAGTTGAAATCACCCAATTTGGAGGTCTTTAGGCTAATTTATGGCCAAAACAATGGAGCTAGTTCAAGTGAGCCGAGAACCTAAGACATAATTTCACTAAACATTTCTCTTTCTCTCTTATCATATTAAACCAATTCCATGCAAAGTAACACCAAAAACTTTTGGATCATATCACACTAAAAACCCTAACCATGGCAAATTCTCTCAAGCTTGATTCTTTGGTTGATTTTCTTACTTTCAACCCTTAAATGCTTCCAAACTTATTATCTAATCTATAGCAAGTTAAAAATCACCATTAATCTTACATGAATCTATCTCACTCAAAAATCCCAAAACCAGAAATTTAGATTAGGAAAACTTACCACTTTCTTTCAATCCTTTGGACAATTGAAGAACACTTAGTCTTGATCAAGCTCTCTTCAAATTATGCTCCAAAACCATTAAAAATTTGTTGCCTCTTCTTCCTCTCTAGCTTGGCCGAATAACACCCTTTCTCTTCTTCTCTCCTTTTTATTTTTGGTCTCTCACGATGCTCTCTCCAAATGAAGCAACTTAGTCTTAGTTTTTGTTTTTTTATACTCCCTATTGATGAGACACATGTCATCTCTTCAATGGCTATCTTTAATGAGTCATCAATCCACTCACATTATGTAAAAGGACCAAATGATCCTTAATGAGTTTAATTCATCAACTAACTGAATTAATTCCCAAAATATTCGATAACCGTCTTATTATCAAATTGATCATAAAATACTATAACTAGGGTTAATACTTATTGATTGGATGTTTTTAAAAAATTTTCGAATGAATTTAAAATCATTAATACCCATTATTTTTCAAAAAGGGCATTTTAGTTATAAACTTTTAGAACACCCGAATTCCATCCAATTGGATTTATTTTCGATCCGTTTTAGTATCATTGGACTCTAACACTTATTTTGGATATTTTTTTTATTTTAAAGTTGCGTCCCCTAAAAATAACTATTCACCCAAATTCACTATTCATTGCCATTCACCGAAAATAAAAATTTATATTCAATGAGGTTTGAGGTTTTATATTTACTACTGATAGGTAACTACACTTTTGAATGGAATGAGACCTTGAACATGATCATTGCACTCACCAGGCAAGGAAAATAGAATATGTTGTTATTAAAAGCAACATTCACAACCGTCATCTACACTATTTTGAAAGGAAAGAAATTATAGACTTTAGAAAGGAACTGAAGAAGATAAATACTAGCTAGCAGAGAAAATCATCAACCGGATCCAGGCAGCTCTTGTAGCCAACAATATGCAAAATTCACTTACTCTTGAAATGAAGAACACATGGATGATGTGATGTTTTGTGTATCAAACTTTGGGGCCAATCTTGTAATTTCATTTATGTTTTTTTGTTGAAAGTTAAGGAATATATTCAATCAGAAAAAGGTGGAAAGTACATAGGAAAGGATATACCGCTCTTATATTTCAATTATGTTGCAAGCTATCTCATTGTAATGATGATCTAGCTTTTGTTAAAGTTAATACAATTTCATTCATTTTCTAGAAAAAGAAGATCCATTTTTGCTTTCTGTGCGTTGCTAACAAAAGGATCATATGATCATATTATTAAATTGCCAGGTGCAATAATCAGAGCTTTCTGACATAAAGCCAATAGAGGTCAATGCATACATATATGAAATTGTGATAGATAAATACTATTTATGCACAAAATTTTTGCAAGTAAATAATAGTATAATTTACTGATCTGCATGATGCATTCCGAAACCCTCACTTTAAAGTTAGCCAAAATTTAGGAATACAGAGAAGCAGAAGAGGGCTTCAAAAAACATCTCTGTTAATTGAGGTCTCTAGGTCTGTTTGATCAGCAAAAATCTGTCTCTGCATTCACATTGGGCAGGAGGGCCTTTGTTTGTCCTTCTAGACCGAAGAAGGGGGCGGTGGACCTGCACTCGATCGTCGACAGCCTCTTCAATTTGTGCAGGACATGGTAAAATTGGAAGCAATAGCATCCAAGGCCAGCACAAAAGAGCCTGAAAAGACCAGTGTAAAGATCTCCAAGAGCTTATCAAGAATGAGATTTGCCCATTTATACACAGCTCAAATTATGATGAAGAACACAAATATTGGATATTGTTGTGGCTAAGTGTTTCCGCTATATAGGATTCGACTCATTTGATCATCCATGCCATACTTGGCTGAGACTTCAGAAGGAACTGGAATATAATAGTCAAACAAACCTCTAATTTATGTCATAGTCCATGAACAGAATGACTATATTTGTTTGAACATCTTATCACAATTGCTGCGTATGTAACTGAAGTGGTGGTTTTGAAGTTATTGACTTGGTAATGTGCAATATTAATTGGTTCAGATGGGGAATGTCGACAACCTTAAATAAAAATAGAAAAAGAAAGAAACTCTAGTGGTCAAACTTTGATGTCATTAGCTTTTATTTCCTCATCTAGTCGTGCTCTTTGGACATAATACTATACTATCCATTGCTTGTCGAAATAAACTCCACTACATACATAATTTATGTTCGTATTTCATAGTTACTGAAATAGTGGTCACACTGACCTCCTTATTTAGAATAAAATATATATATCTGCTGAAAGGCCTCGTATCACATTCATATTTTTGGCTAACTTTGTCACAAGAATATAATATTCAAGGTATAATTCGATAATCAATGGACAGATCATTCGTTACTAAAGTGTTCCAAGTTAAGCAATGTTAGAAGCACCAAGGTGCCAATTCATAATTTAATGTGTCAGAATAATAATAACATAATCAAATACGAACGAAGTTGCAAGTATTCACTTTTTTGCATTTTAATTCAATATCAAATGGCTAATTATAATCTGTAGATAAAGGCAAATTGTTAATAGAATTATTATGTGTATATCATTACTCCACTATGTTCGTTCCAGATTCAATTATTCATTTGAAAAGCTTGTTCATATTGCATTTACTAAACTCACTAGCCTACTATAATTAACATATAGATTGCATATTTGAAATGTAACATACAAATTTCATGCTCAGTGAACCGCACAAGTTTTCATCCGCCTTATTATGTTGATATTACATATATGAAAGCAAGCTGAAATTGAATGGTGGCAACTTTGTGGAAGTAATTAAATATCTTTGGCACATTCAAACTGAAGACGGTGATGATACTACGGGTGCCGGTGTTGAGCTCGGATCAAATGCAGTCGGAGCTCTTGGAGGTTTGACTTATAGAGAGGGTGGCGAATCTGGTGGAAGTTCCAGTGTTGGTGCTGGACATGGAGCTATTGGTGGATGAACTTTGGGGTAGGGTGGAGCGAATGGAGGACTTTTCTCCAGGGAAGGTGATGGAGGTCGTGGGAATAGGTATTTCGGCGGTGGTTGAGTTAATGATGGTGTATATGGACTCCAGGTTGGAGGACACACGGGTGGTGGAGGTGGAGATCCAAGAACTGGACATCCGGCTGGAGGATTAGTTGTCTCTGGTGGAGGTGGTGACATTACAAAGGGATTTGGAGGCTTTAAAAAAGGTGATTTTGGAGGTAAGTGTTTGTTATGATGCGGTGGTATTGGAAAGGCAAATGGTGGCCCGTAAAAATGTTTATGTTTTGGCGGCTTTGGAAACATTGGAGTTTGTCGAGACCAGCAATGAGAACTGCCACAATCGGAGGGAAGAGGCACTTCCAAGTTTTGCAGATTAACATAAGCATCCTCTGACTTGGCCATTTTCGTAAACAAAATAAGAAGATGAGTGAAGATTGACTTCAGTAACCAAATACCTGAATCCATTGTTATCACCTCTTTTTCTTTAATGTGCATTTGATTCATTGGAGAGGTGTGAACAACTGTTTCCATATATATAGGCGCAAGTCTTTATCTTTTCTGTGGTACAAAAGTCATTTGACCATATCTAGAGTTAGATCTATAATGTACTTTGTTATAAAGAACCTTCACATGCTTCAACTAAACAAAAAGTTGTTTACTTCGGTAGTCATGATTTTTGTCCCTTACCTTTCGAGCCATTAATTACTCGATGGACATTGACGGAACTAAACTGAGGTTGAGAAGGGACTAGGCAACGAATAGTGCTCAAGTTAAAATAAAGTAAAATCGTCCACTGTTAAGCTGCACACCATCATATGCGTTTTGCACTGGCACTCATATATAATTACGTTGGAATCGATTTTAAGTCATGTAAGTCTCTTAGTTTCTAATAAAAATTTGGATGTTTTGCTCAAGTTCACACGAACTTATGTAGATCGTTCAATTAGATTAATTAAAATCATTAATTTATTAATGGGATGTAATATTTTTCTAAGAGGAACGATATGGTCTTATGTTTTGACGAGCTAGTTTGTTAATTGTTAATTTATTCCTTCCAATCAATTAATTGATTGTAATTTACTAACATAATTATTAAAAAAACATTATTTATTATATATATATATACAAATGTATACGATAAAGTCTATATGATAAATATACATTATAAATGAAATTACGATGAGATCATAATTACAAGATTCATATTGCACTTATATAATATCTTTAAATTATTCCTAATTATAGTTTTATTAAGATTGAACATTACTAAAGTATAAAAAGACTAGTTCACGTTATTCATGCTTATAGAAGATGTAATCTATCTTATAGACTAAAATATGAAAATACCTAAAAAAATATATAGATGCTTATTAGAGAACAAATTTACTGAATTGTCCCCATATGAGAATTATATTTAGAACATTATTTGTATGTCAATAAAAATTATTATCGTGATGATTGTATAATTGATTATTTGACTTGACATGTTCAAGTATCTCATATTGAAATTAATATATTTTGATACTACTTATGACGTAGTATAGTCAAAGGTAGCTCAATTATTGCTTATTAAATATAGCATGATTTAAATAAGGTAGTTGAGCGATCACTATATGATTATCACCTTAAAGTAATTAAGGATAATATTTCATTATTTTCGATTAGTCTTAATTCGGGAAGGCCTTCGCTAAGGTAGAATGACACTTTGAAAAAGTTTTCAGATGTTATTAATTGAATCAATTATTAATGGTGAGGAACTAACATGATTATACTCAAATAGAGTAAATATTAATTTTATGATCTATGTCTAATGAACATATTGTATGATGAAAAGATTGGGTTATATAGGAAAATCATGTTTAAAATCACTTTAACATTCCTAGATATTTAGATGGTCATGATCCATTACTAGACCCCAATCCTATTTTATGAATATAAATTAGTTAATTAGATAATTAAAGTTAAATTAAGGGAGTTTAATTTATCTAACCTTAAATGTGATTAAGGGTTATAATTTATTTCCATGACTAACATATTTAAGATCCTAATAAGTTGCATATAAAGAACGAGTCAAAAAGAGTAAAAAAGTGTTTTAATCGTGTGTGATTTGATTGTAAAATTTAAGAAATTTTAGGTTTCATCATACGATAATTAAGAAATAAGGATCAATATGAGATATTAGATCTTATTTTAGTCTAATTAAATTTTAATTAGTTGTAGTTTAAATAAAAATAAAATTTTATTTTAACTAAATAACTAAAGGTCTAAAATCAATTATGAATAGGCTTAGACTCTAAGGGCGCTTGCACTTCTTACCTAACATTCTTTACAAAATTTATAGAATCCACTGATCACGTTCTATAAATACTGTCAAAGATTAAAAATATGTGTAACTATGGCGATTGAGAGTAGTTAATTTTAAAAATAGTTTAAGAAAAACTATAAAAAAGATCAAGCTTTACAATAAAGTATAAACTATGATTCATGCTTTACTATGTTTTATGTGTTAATCATGGTATAAAATTTAAGTTATTTTGTCTTTAAAAAAATTAAATAAAAATCTTTTGCATTTATTCTACTGTGCATAAGATTAGATTCTACCTCAAGTTTCCAATAGTAGTTTCAAAGCCATCTTTAAATTATATAATTTGATCAAAGTTGTTTGATTCTTATTTATTAAAATTTGGAATTGAAATTGCAAAAATTGGAAACCCTCAAACCCTAATTAGAAAGTCTAATGTTAAATTAAAAATTTTTATAAGTACATTAAGCCGCAAGCTCCTAATAAATTTTAGAAATTCAAAATTCTTAAAAGTCCTATATTGAAATCATATTTGATTTAGTTCTGAAAAATTTAGATGCAAAATAAGCTTTCACTAAAGAATAAGCTATCATCAGTATTTGATCATTCTAAGAACCTAGCTTCTAAAACCATAACACTAAACTATGGCAATAAGTTGTTGATGGAGAGTGATTAAGGTTTAACCTTAGTTTTAGATATATAGAAATTATAAACCTAAATTTTAAGACAGTGGAAATATGCAATAGTTTAGGAGGCACATCTATCCAATGATTTGGGTCAAGGAACTTGTAAGCCACCACTATGGTATTACAGAAGCACTATGAGGCATGACACAATTGTGGGATTAGTAGAAATAATTGCTCTGTGCCATAGAAAATCATTAGAGATGTGTGAGTGGTTGAGAATTACATTTAGGTTCTCGACGCGATTAAAGTTTCAATGTTATTAGTGTCTTCAATGCCATACACTATTGCTTATTAGATGAAGATGATGACTCGATATTAGACTAAAATGGTGGTGGCCACTTACAAATAGAGGTGTCAAATGTGTTGGAGAAGTGGTGGCACACTTCGATAACTCCTGCTGGCAGCAACTACTAGTTTAGTTCCTTGAGTTATGGCATCAAAAGATGAGCAGCATGGCTATGTTAAAAAATGATGGTGATGTAGCAATGGTCGACAACCAACAAGCTTTTGGAAAGATATGATTGTTGTAATACTTAAAGACACAATTAGAGAAGGAGGGAGCAGTGCTGTAGATACATATTGCTCCTCCCATCATCTCGATGTATGGGGCTATAAAAATGCGGTGGTGGCAACAGATTAAAGGAAAGTGGTGGCTAGTTTAGGTTAGATGTGATTAGGATTTTCTTAAGAGAACGAAGGGGTGTCTAGAGATGGGGTTAGGTTTATTTTGCTAAGACACCACCTTTTTTAGACCTTTTTCCAAACATATTTCTTATGGCTTAAGATTCCAATAACCTGACTGCTAAACAAACCTTATTCTAAGTTAGAAATAGCTTATTCTAAATCAATTGGGCATTTATTGTCTCACATTCCATATTCATTAAGAATAATCCTAAAAGCAAACATCATGCTTTTACACATGGCTCACAACCTAGGCATAGAGTTTAGTATTATCAAGGATAACATGCAAATCCACCCACTCCCTTTTAGGTCTTAAAGATGCTTACATCAAACTTTCATTCATTGTAGGCATCATATATGTAATCATAGGACATTTCAATACCTTATAAGAACATTCAGTAACTCTAATTTTGAAAGGAAGTTTCTTCATTATGCATACACATATGAAAATGAATATATGTATCATTACCACTCATATAACATGATATGCCATTTTATAGTAACTATAGACATGTTGATAGTTATTGTTTTCTTCAATAAAGAATGTCAAACAAACCTTTGAAAGTGGTGGGTTGAAAAGAAGAAGGAACTTAACAAAAATGGAATCAATCTTATTTCAGTTCCTACAACACATTAATTAACTTAGTTTGTAAGACTATTAGAAAAGAAAGAGAAAATGGTATATAGTAGAGATAGTAGTTATTCAATCGAGTATAAGTAAGGAGTTTATGCATTTTCTCATGATGAATCCAACCTTCTTGTCTTCAAGAAAGTCTAGAAGATGTTATTGTAGGGTATGGAAAATTTAGCCACCAAAGACTTCACAAAAGAGTTAATTGTTGAACCAAGTGAAAGAGATGTGAAGGGCGAGAAGCCTCGAATAAATTGCGAACTAAAGAAGAATCTTTATTCAAATATCTCATAATTAATTCTCAACATGAAGTAATTATCAGTCCATAATTTAGAAATATGTGATAGCTTGCTTTTATATGTGAATTTAAGTATAAACCCTGAGTGGTGATTGTTTGGGTTTGAATTATGAATAAGGTATTTAATAATTGTTTTCAAATTGTGAACCTTAGTACCTAAACTTTGATATTATTGTACAAAATAAGGACAGTAAGCTCTAATGTAAATTAATTGGCAATTATTTCACTAATTTTGAATTATATTAAATTCTGCTCAATTAGAAAAGAATTAGGTATGCTTGATGCAAATTCTATATAATAAAGATTCCCTCTGATTTTATTGATTGACTTTATGTTCTTGACGTCTCTTTTAATATTTTTTATAATTCTTAATTGATATAACCATGACTCATTAAGTGGTTTAATGTTTAAATTTTAGTTTTAAAGTTATTTATTAGCTTTCCAGAAAATACCGGTCGACTAATATCTTAGTGTGGTCAATTAATGTAGTAAACAATTGTATTTTCTACCTTTCTAGTGAGTTTTTTCTTTGTTTGGTCACTTGTGTGGTTGCCCATACAGCCATACTAGTCAACTAGTATCCTTTAGTACTTGACCAATGTCCCTAATTTTGAGACCCCATTTCATTCTCAAAGATTTTAAGAAGAGTTTGTACACCATCTTTGGTTGATAAATAACCAATATAGATCGACCAATTTATTTTACTAATAGACTAATAAATCGTGTTTTAAATCTAGAGCATTTTTTTTCCTCAATGCCTGCACTACTTACTTTTGATTATCTCTAAAACACCAAAAATGATTTATTAATTAAAGCATGTGGCTGACTTATCCTCCTGCTTTTAATATCTTATTTACCTATTTGCTTCTATTATCATATTTTACGTTTATATCCTCCAAAATCTCAAATTATTCACTCGTTTCCTTGAAAACAACATCTCTTATCATATAAAAGTCTCATTAGATTGCATCAATTTAAAAATTGATCATTTAGGATTTTCATAATTCTTCTTAATAGAACTATTTAGTGAGAAAGTTTTCGCATCATGATCCAATTCATCTTTTTAAGCAAGTTAGCTTGACGTATGACATTTATATTATTCATTTTATGCTTTCTTTTGGATGATTCCAAAAATAGGGAGAAAGTTTACTGATATTAGATTTAGGGGAATGATAACATTTAGGAGGAGTGACAAAATTTAAAGGAAGTGATTATTTTGTTTATTTTTGTTTTTCTTGCACTTTATATGGTATGATTGAGTAAATTTATTTTATCTTCATGAATATATATTTCTTTGAATTTGAATATCTTTTTTGTTCTTGAAATTAAATTATGCTCTTCATAGTGATTTATGTTTTATGTATGAATTAAGGGGAAGCTAATCACTATCTTGATATTTATTTATGTGCTTAATTTTATTATCGTTATTATCTAATATCACAAGTATTTTTTTATCATTAAAAAGGGGAGATTGTTGAACCAAGGGAGGTCCCAATTGATGTTTTAATGATTAAAAAACATAATTACTACTAATGTGTTTATTATTTTGATGAAAAGAAATATTAGACAAGCCTTAAACTCAAGAAGATAGTATACGAAGTTGAATAAGAGAATTTGAAGTTTACAATTGATGAAATGAAGATTAAAATAAGAACAGAAGAAGAATAAGGCTCATAAATGTCATATTGCATTTTGTATTATTATTTGAAATTTCACATTGTTTTGATGATTTAGAAGGCTTACCATGCGTAAACATTTCATTATATAAGTACTTTCATTCATCTAGAGGCATTGAAGATTTTGGTTTTTGTACAAAAGCCTCTTGTTATTTAAAACAAACATAAGGGAACATTTTTAGAAGTGTTTAAATCATAATCAGATGAAACAAATTGATTTTGATCACTTTGAGTTGTTAAAATTATATTTTTAGGGTGATTGGTCAACCAATATAAATTAAAACTATTAAATTTGATGTATTAAGTTTGCTATAATGGTTGATGTTTTGGTCAACCAATATGTCATATTAGTCGATCAATATGCCCACTAGTTGACTAGTGTTCTAATAGCTAGTGAATCTAAAGTTTTTAATGCATATTAGTTGTCCAATGTTGTTTATAGTCATTTTAAAAACTAATTCTTGGCTTTAACGACTAGTAAGGTTCCCAAAACACTATAAATATGTTTTTTCTTGTTGGTTTTACCATTGATAAGGTTTGGTAGTTATATACACACGTTTCAAAGAATTTTTCAAGCATTTGAGTATCATTATCTTATATTTTGTGAGTGGGCCATTTTGAGTTATAAAGTGAATATGTGAGATATTTTTGAGTTGTAATTATATATATATATATATATATAGAAGTTGTACAACCTTTTCAAGGTTTAAAGTAAACTAAGTTACAAAAGCATTGAATATTAAAATTCATGATTACAAGGATTTTGGAAAATCATCACTTAGACTTATCTCATTTATGCTGATGGATAACTCTTCAATTAGTAGTCTAGCTGCCATTAAGAGTCTACATGATAGTAGTGCATCGTAACGCTACACAAAATAAACTAAACCTACTACTATAGTAGTGGTGAGTCTAGATCGATCTCACAAAGAGTATTTAGTTGTCTCTTGATATGAAAATAACTGTTGTTTAGGTTATGGAGTGGGTGGGGTTTGGTTTGAAATAAGAAAATAAGAATGAAACTAAGCTAATGAAAACAATTTAAAGAAAACATTGAAAAATGATTAAAGTGATGAATTCGTTAGGGACCTCGGTCTTTGGTTTAATCTCAGCCTAGACCCAATTTAAACATATTTCATTGAATTATTGTTCTTATATCTCTCCTAGCAACTATTAATTGTAGATTAACAATAAGCTCTATTGACCACAGTTTTCCCTTAGGACATGTTTATTAAAGAGACGCTCATTAATTAAACCTAACTATCTAATAACCTATAATAAGCTCTCTATATTTAATCAGATAGCCACATTATGAATTAGGAAAACAGATTAATCAAGGCAATAACCACACAAGCTTGAGTCATTTAACTTAGGTTATGTTATCCTTAATGATTACGAGTCATTTGTCACTACAAATTAATCTCAAATATAGCAAGTATGGATTATATTGAAATTCTAGCAATATATTCTTATATAAAAATAATCAAATAGAGCATTCAATTATTCTCACACAAGACCTAAACATTCAACATAAGATAACACAATCAATCCATAAGAAGAGAAAAAACAAAAAACTTAGTGAGAAATACAGTTAAAAGGGTTTGTCGACATCAATGTCATCTCTGAACTGGCATTGGGAAACTAGCTCTCCATGGGTCCCCTCAAGGTTGAGAGCTTTGCCCCTTCTTCTTATCTTCTCCTAAAGCTCCCTCTTCTCCCAGTCGAAAATAGTAAAAACTTTCATAAAACCCTTGGCCGTCACAACATGTTCTTTATATAGTAAAGATTTAGGTTAAAATGCCAACACCTGGCACTTCTCATGGTGGTGAGTGGGTGTGTCACGGGTGTGAGTGGTGTGGTGTCTTACAACACACCATGGCGTGGGCGTGAGAGTGACTCATGCCTATGCAATTATATTGCCTAACCATGATTGCGTATTGCAAAGACATATTGTAACTCCCAAAAGAGTACGGTTTGCTCCATCTTTCCATTATGAGTTACGATGATGACGTTAAAATTTTATCCCTAAAATAAACTACAAACACCAAGTTAATATAGAGAAGTTTTAAAGATAATTAAATAAATAAGCCAAGAATAAAATAAAATACAAAAAATACAAAAATAATGACTAATGTAATAGCATCTAAGTGTTCCTAATATAACTATCCCTGAAAACGACACCAAAAACTTAATTGAATGATTCTAAAGTTTGTCAATATTGAGTTAACCACAAATGCATGACATAGTTGTAGTTAACACAAGCAAGTATGAGTCAAATCCAATGAAGACAATAATTCCTAGTAATTATCATTATCCTATTATCTAGTCTACAAGTTGAGTGTTGGTTTTAATAAAGAAAACAATACTAAAATAGATAAAATAAAATAGGAAACAATAATGAGTAGAGAATAAAGAAAATCTCTTAGAAAACTATCAATATCAAGAATTAATGTTTAGGTGACGAATCCCCCTAAAATCGTTGGATAATTAACCTTTTATCATGTAGTTGTTTTATTGACTATTGAACCATATAAATTCCTATCTTATGTTAATAACTCTCTCGAGACTACTATCAAATAAACTTAGGTTTATTGACTGAAATTGTTTAGGTCAAAGATTCTAGGATTGCTTTATTGATTGGTGAATTTTGCTATCAGGTTTGACCCTAATCTAGAGGATTTATATCAACATATCTCTAGGCTTGCAATCAACTCCTTTGAATTATGGTAGATCTATTGATACGTAGGATTTCTTAGTCTTTATGTTATGAAATCAAATTATGTACTAATATTACAAATCTATTAGAACATATATAAAACACTTGATTGAATCACAATAGATCAATCAAAATAATAGCATTAAATAAAAGAATTAAAATATAATATTGCACAAACTAGGGTTTATCATACCAAGACACTAAAGATGATTAGTTACATATGATAGAAAACAAAATGAAACATGAAAAGGAAGAAAAACGAATAAAAAATGAAGACTTAATAATTCTAAATTTCCCTTCTTTTCTAGCAAACGTCCTTGCAAGTTTGAGGTTGATGTTGTAATCTATTAGATCTTTTGATGGTTTCTTTGCATTTTTCCATTTCTTTGGATCAATATTGACCCTTTTATACGGTCTCCACGTATGGAATCGATTCTGAAAGTCTACCATCCTATTTTGCCTTGTTTATGTCTTTTTACAGTAAATTTTATGCTTCTAGGAGATATGTGGTTTGATACACAGGCGTGTACTAAATTGTGTATATTTCAAAATCTCTAAAATTTGTGATTTTGTATGGTGAAGAGACTTACTTTGGCATAGACACGGGCGTCTATCTCTAATTTGTTACAAAACTTTATTTATGTTGCCATTTATCTGAATTCTTCGCCTTTTGTTCATGAAGGTAGTTATTATTTATAAATGCACTTGAAGTAAATTAAGTACCAAATATACAATAAAAGTATAAAATATCAAGCAAAAAACATAAATATAGGTGTATAAATATGGTCAAATATGCATCTAATAATCATGATCATCTAAATATTTGGAATATTAATGTATTTTTGACTATCCGTTTTGTACACAATTTTCTTATATAATTCAATCTTTTCATTATACAATATTTCAATTAGTCATAAATCATTACATTGATATATACTCTATTTGAGTTTAATTATATTAGTTTTACACTATTAGTAATTTATTATGTTAATGATATTTAAATACTATTTTCAACCAAAAATTTTCTAAATCAATATTAATTGAGGACTACAGAACATGGAATTTTTATATTGATATACGTAATGTTCCAAATGGAATTTTTATATTGGGTCAGTTCAATCAATTTATTCTTTAATGACTACCTATACATTTGTTTAATTATCTATATATTCTAGCCTGTGAGATCAACTACTTGTTATTCTTTATTCTTTATTAATGTTTAATTTCAATAGAATAATGATTAGTAACAATATAAGGATAATACATAATATATTAATATGATTCTCATAATTAACACCATCTTAATTTTATTGACAATGTATATTTATCTTGTAAATTTTATCGTATACATCAATTAATTAAACATATATGTATAAGATAGATAATGTCTTCAAATAATTATGCTATATAATTATAACCAACCAATTTACTATAAGACATAAACCAACTGATAGAACAATTCCCAGCAATAGTAGAATTCATGACATAGAATACAAGAGGCTTGTAAAACCCTTCTTTGGAATTTTCTACGGCAGCGAAATAATATATTTCACTAGGCCGATGACTTTTTAAGTTTTGCAAGAAAACTTTTAGTTTTGTTTAGTGAATTCCCTTCTCTTCGTTCCTTCAATTTGGTTAATCTTCTCTTTCACTCTTTAACTTTTTACCTTCTCCGTTTGGCTGTAACAGTTAGATTGAGGCCCTAACATACACAACAGATTGTGCAACAGAGTCATTACACGACTTTGTGAGTGATGTGGTATTGGAACTGATTGTTACTGGTATATTGCTGTTGCAGTACTGATAATTTAAAATACTGGGTCATAAATAAGTAATTTTAAATTTTATTAGAATCAACATTAAAGATATTTTCCTTGATCTATCAAATTGATACATTAGAATTTGAATTTGTGTTTATAGGAGACAAGATTTAATCTACATTATGCTTTCTATAAGAGAACCCAAAAAAAAAGCAAAACAAGATTCAACGTTCAACTTTAACAGTTTAGAACTGTGATGGAGGAGTCCAGATCTCCTGTCCAATATTATGGTGTTTTATTGTGTCCAATAAATCTCAGCCGTTTATTTATGTGAATTCTGTGTAGGTCCCGCGTGAGTCCCACAAAACAAATAGTTGAGATTTCATGAGACAGAATAAGACAGGGTAATATTGGACAGAAGATCTTGTTCCGTGACGGAGGCTCTTAAAAGTGGAAAAAGTTATATTTCATCAAATTCACATTTTGATTTCGCAATCTCAAAAAGTTAGTAATGCATCAATTTTAACATGGTTCTCCCCTTTTTCGCAAGGCAGCAACCCAAGTGATTTATCACTACATCATGAAGGCCTTCCAAGACAGCTGTTTTGACGATATTAATTGCTTCTTTTTCAGGGACTTAAAACCTAGCCATCAACAATTTATATACGCACACGCTAGTCCTTGCACATGAGCGCATTGCCTTGGTTCTACTGGCAAGTTGTTGCTTTTACGTGATCTTGACAGGGAAAAACTTGTAACCAATTTTCTCCTGTTTCTTGCCAAGGGTCTCCAAGTTATGAAGCTGAGTGGATCAACAACAGTGGTTGTCAGAGTTTGAACTAACATAATTTTGATTTAATTCATGTTTTTAACAAGTGATGGGCAGCACCTTTTTTAGAAATTTAAATTGCAATGAAAGAAAATGTTTTAAATAGGAGTTACGTGTAGCATGTTGGCGACCAGAGAGGATACATAAGAGAGAGTTTATAACAGGATATACTATTTCGAGCCTTGTTTATTCCATTAATACTAGAATACGACCAGCTTTTTCTGGTTGAAACAATGCCTTGTCGGTTAGTATGAGCTAGCAGGGATGACAAACCTTTCAAGAAATACGACCCACATATTTATAATTCAAACCCTAGTTTCCCAACTATATGCGACCGTGGACAGTCAATTGCATTTCCCAGCTATATGAATTAAAGGTAATCACAAGGTCAATAAAATTTCCATGGGAGATCCTCTATCATTTGCTAACCCTAGAAGATAACTAGTCTATCTAGGTTTGGTATATTTATTCGAATGTTTTAAGTGTTAACTTACTTGGACAAGTTATGCAAGTTTCGGATCATCATCAATAGGAACAAGGGAAATAAGAAAACCGCCAAGATTCCCAAAAAATAAGATATTTGATTGTGTAGAATTTGACTAGAATTTGATCTCACCTTCTCAAATTAAGATGGCAGTTGATGTTGAGAAATCAGGGTAGAATTTGATCTCACCTATAATATAATAAATATGAAACTTTTTTTAATTTCCCAAAAGTTAAGATTACTCAAATTCTATAACAAGAATAACATAAAAAATATAAAAATATATGAATCAAAATTGATGCAACATTTTGAAGCTTAATCCTTTTATTATTGTTTCTTTTGAATCATTTTTGAAGTCGGGTTATCTCAACTCTTGCAGCCGAGCAGTATCTAAAAAACACGTTGAGAGAATTCTACAATTATTGTAGAGGGGTTTAGGCGAGAAAAACTAGCTCCTTTGTAGCTTAAGTTTATTGTAATATGTTTTATACCTTTTAGCAACTTAAGTGAAATAAAATTTTAATTTTAATTATACATTAATTAGAGTTACAACTAATTTTAATTTAATACCAATTAGAAACAAATAAAATCCAATATATCATATTCATACTTATTTATTAAATATCTCATATTTAATTCTAAAGTTTCTTAAACCTTAAAATCAAGATTAACTTGATTAAAGTTTATTTTTCTCTCTTCAACCTACTCTTTATATATGACACATTAGGCTTCCAAAAGTATTAAAAATGGATCTAAGTTATAACCCTAAATCATATTGATGATTAAATAAATTAAACTCCTTTTATTCATATTTAATTCTTTAATTAAACAATTTATATCCTTAGATTAAAATTGGCATCGAACAAGGCATTATGACTACCCGAATATCTAGAAATGTTAAAGTTATTTTGAGTAACCTTTCTACGCATAATTTTTTCATATAATTCATTCCTTTTAACACACAATATTATGACTAGATATAAAGCATATAATTAATGTCTATTTTATTTAAGTCCAATCATAATAACTCCACCATTAGTATTTGATTCAATTAATGACATTTAAAAACTATTTTAAAGTATCATTCTACCTTGGCCAAGATTTTTTTAGATCAATACTAATCGAGAATAATAGTATCCTTAATCACTTTAGGGTGATAAATCCTATATTGATCACTCAGTTACCTCTATATAGTTTATTCTATATCCAATGGCTACCAATTGAGCTACTCTTAAATATAATAGGTTATAAGTAGTATCAAAACATAAAAACCCTTATTTGAGATACTTTGGAGATCTTAGGTTAAACGATTGCTCATACAATCATCACATTGAAAATTTTTATAGATAGATAAGTAATGTTCTAAATAAAATTCTCATATAGGGTCAGTGTAGTGAATTTATTTTCTATCAAGATACATTATTTGAGACACATTATTTAGTATATGAGATCGACTATTTCCTTCGTAAGAAAGAAACATAAAGTGTGTTAGTCTTTTTATACTCTATTAATGTCTAATCTTAATGAAATAATGACTAGAAACAATTTAGAGATAATAAATTAAGGTAATATGAATCTCATAATTATGATTACATCATAATTTTATTTGATTTTTGATAAGACCTTGGCTCCTTTTACATGCCGAATGGTTCTAATGATCTACAATATATTAATTTCTAAACAATGCAATAAGCTATACCAAGTTCATTAAAGAACTCCTTGAAAACCAAACTATTCATTTTAACGAAATAAAAAATGTATTATAGCTTAATTAGCAATTAATGCAAGTGACCCTTCCAATCTCAAAATAATATCATTTTAAGTAAAATATATTTTAATAAGAATTTACTTCTAAACTTAACATCCATATAAATTATATTTTAATAAGGATTTACTTTTAAGCTTAATATCCATATAACTTTGAACTTAAATATCAACTTATACATATAATAATGGCTATTTCAATATTTTATAATTATTAGATATCTTGACTACTAAACACCTTTAGTATATTATCTATGTACTTGGACTTGAATATGCAAACAACCTTCACATCTATCTCTATAGTTCTAATTCCTATAATTAAGTTATACCTTTTTCATATCCAATAAGAATCATTCTTACATTATCATATATTTAATAATTTAAATGTGGCTTTTTTATCTGTGATTAGTATATCTCTACACACCCTTACTAAAGATGACAACTATACTTCTACTTTCTTATAGACATGATAAATTTACAAACATCGTTAAAACAAAATTTTGAATTCATCATGAAAATGAATCTTTCATTATCTTATAGGCTTTCAATGCATAAATAAAAGCACTAATTCTCATTGGATGTATTTTCATAAGATCTAAACCTTTCAATTTTCATCTGACTACTACTAATTATCTTGAGAACCATTCCCCTATAAGTATACATTGAAACAAACATTTTGTTCGTTAGGGGGTGTTCGATTTGGTGGAGTGAAGGGGAATGGGGTCAAAAAGTCCTGTGTTCGATTCCCCCTACCTACGCTCTCTTGATTGGGCTTATTGTATAGGATTTGCCTATTGTGGAGTACCCGATTGACGTGATTTATAGGCTATTGCATCAATCCGAAGGTTTGCCCAGTGCGCATCTAAAGGGTAATAGCTGTGGGTTCCTCTGTTTAAAAAAAGTATATAAGATTCTATCCAACCTTTCGGATATCTTATAATATTTTATCACCTGATTTAGTTCGAAACGTATTTTATAATACATGCTTTAACTTAATATCAAATCCCAAATTTATTAACTTTGACTCTAAATTCTTAGCCTTCCATATCTTATATAAAATCTTTTTAATTTATTTAATTATAACTAACAAAAGTAAATCATTGTACTAGGAATTACTATAGAAGAAATAAATACTCATTCGTGCAATATCTCATGTAGTGTTTTCTCCTTACTCATATCTGTACTATTATAGAATTTAGTTGTTAAGGTAGTCATTAAAGAATCCCATTCCTTATAGATAAACAATAATTTGTATCTTACCATATTGATTTTTATCTAAGTTTTTAATCATTCTTAATACTTAATTTATACTTAATGTTAAATAATTTGAATGTTTCAAAATTTTAAATTAGTATTTCATTTAATACTTATCACGTTATTTCATTTAATTCTTATAGATCTATCATATAAATTCATTAGTAAATATAATGAAATAAAAGTATTATCTTTTTAAAAAATGTTATTACATCCTATGCATCATATATACAAGATTTAACAATTCACTACTATTATCATCCTTTAAATAAAAGTCGACATTGTTATCCTTGAACTTAACAATTTTTGTAAGTTATATACAATTCATAATCAAAAACAAACCTATACTATTTTATGTCACTTATGATTCTAGTTATATTGATTTAACTAACATAGATTTAAAATAGTCTTAATTATCTAACTTGGTATTTGTACCATTTTATGTTAAGCATAAGTTTCCTTCGATCCATCATGTATAAAATATTTGTATAAACTTGGATTAGCTACTTTTACTCAATAGTCTATTTCTTATTATGGCTTGAACATTGTTAAAATATTGAATCTAAATTCAATATATAATACTAAAAAGCTTAAATTAGAAATGCATGTGATCTCTATCATATCATTTATTGGTAAAAAAAGTCATAATTTTTTTTCATTCTAATGAAAACTATTATCATATCTAAGCCAATATCTTTAATTATAGTCCATGTTTATGCTTTTAGAAGGCTAAATTTCTATTAAAGTACTATACCTTTCAGCTCTTTTTCATATAACCTCTTGCTTTGTGTTGTCATAGTATTGACATACATCTTACATGTGTATGTCACTAACGTTTATGGGACATTATTCAAAGTAATATTTTATCACATTTTTTCATTTATATACTTTTAAATATCAATAGGGATTAATAGTTGCATAATGGACTTACAACTTTTCTTTCTAACTTTAAGAATTTTTCTCAAAGCTAATCTTATGTCTAAGAAATTTGGTTCACTAAATCTTTGTATCAACTATACTAAACAAAGGTAATTTCTACTCGAAAGAAGATATAAATATAAAAAAGCAAGTAATTGGTTATATGTTAAGACAACCGAATAAGATCAATACTTTAACCATATATTTGGTTACTTCTACCATTTTACTCAAAATAATAACCCCCACAATCTCTAGTGTTTTAGGATCTCATTTATCTTTAGTTGTTCTTGAGTCACTCAATAAACCAACTAAATTTAAATTAGGTATATAACATCCTTATCAATCACATCTTATATGAATCCTAAATCCATTAGGGGATAAATTTTATCAAAATATATCTTATATGTTATTCCTAACCTTGCCTATACATTTATATTATCATGAATCACTCATCCAAATCATACAAATTTAGTTAAGTAGGACCCATTATTTAAGATAAAATAGATTAAGGTTAAAGGGTATCTTAAATCACTCAATAGGCCTTCCAATAAATAGAACATTTTGTTTTATACTTAAATAATGGAAGGTAACAACCACTCTCTCAACTTGTTATTACTCTCTCAACTTGTTTATACTTAAATAATGGAAGGTAACAATCACTCTAGCTACTGTACTCAATTAATAACAATTAATATAACTAAGTATAAGAAAATTAGTCAATGTAAATTAACTAGATTATTGAACAACTATTAAAAGAGGATAGGGAGTAAGAAAATGAAAACCAATTTATAATGGTTAGGCAAACAACCTTTTCTTACATCCACTCCTAAGACTCTTCTTGGAATTCTACTATAATTCTCCTCTTAAAGCGAAGAATAACCTTTGAACGGCTTTCTCAATAAAGAGGAACCCTTCTACTAACTTTGTTATGTACTACTAACTTCGTTATGTCTTTTTCTTAACAAACATATTCCTTCTATATTTCCTACTAGCTCTAGGAGAGTTGCCATTCTTCTGCTTAGTTCTAGAGGTTTCACTAGTTTCCACTAATGGAGATCTCACTTCTTTATTCTGCTCATACTCTTGATCAATTATTATATGCTTTCTTGTCTTAGGAGTTTTGGTTGTTTTCTTAATCTTGTTGTTGAAAAGAAGTTTCTTCATTTAATGCATTTCTCTCCCCATTCATTTCCACTTTGTGTTCTGTCATTCTAGTTTCTTCATTTGGTTCCTTTCTCTCTTCATTATTGCTTTCTACTTATTCTGTCCCCTCTACATTCACTTTATTTTCTTCCTAATTTTCTTTCTTTCTCTAGACTTTTTTTTTCTTTTTAGTCTTAGGTCTCCATATATATGTTATCCCTATTTGGTCCTCCTTACCCTTATCATTCAACCTCATGATCATTAGAGAATTTGGTAGTAACCCACAAAGGAATTGTATCCATTTTGCTTCTATCCGTAATTAACCCTGGTTGCCATTTCCTAAGCAAAATTGAATGTCCAAGGACATGCCATGATTCTTCTTCTAATATTCTCCATGCATTGTCATTAATATTGGATTTAAACACCAATAATTTGTCTTTTTTGCCATAGTATTCACCAAACCCAAATTTTTCCATGCATTTTTAGCCCACTTATTAACTATATGGAAAACAAAACTTTTCTTAAGGAAGATACCTACCAAAGATAAGCTCCATTTTTTTTTCTCCAAGTTGCAACACCTCCAAGGGTTAGATGGGTTTATCTATTACTATCTCAACAAATCTCAATTTACCTGTCACTAGAATCTCCTACGATGGACCTCCTTGTACTCTGTCTCCTTTCAGGCTCCTTTTGGGTCTTTAATATTCCCTATAAAAGAGGGAAATCAACGGGGTTTAGGGGTTCTAGTGGTGTTTTGTTTGAGGGGTTTGTGTTGATGGTGGTGGAAGTTTGCATTTCTATTTCTATGTTTACAAACATGGTTGATTTGGGTGGGGAGAGGGAAGTTGTCAAAAGCTGGGGACTAGGTTGCCATTAGATTGAGGAAAAGGTTGGTGCAGTGGTTGTTGATGGTTAGTTTGGGTCGGGAGAGGAAAGCTAAAAGGATCAGGTTGTTGTCAGATTTGGTACAAGTTGCTGTGGTGGTTATTGTTAGACTAGCCATGGGGACTCTCTTACAATGGGGAGTAGTTGTTAAGGACTTGATCCAAAGCAAGCTAGCTAATTTTACTGGTTTACTTGAAACTAGAATAAAAAGGTAACAATTGGAAAATAACCTATGGTTTTTAAGGAATGCTAGAAGGTGATCTCTAACCATGATAAGCATATAGGAGGGATAATTATAATTAGGTATAACAGCCATTTAATTGGATGCTACAAACCAAGTGATAAACTACCACATAAGGATAAAAAATTCAGGTATGATTATTACAATCTTAGTTGTGTATGCAACCAACTAAACTTTCCAAAGGCAATCACTACGGGAGGAACTAGTGGGATTAAGTAAGATAAACAATCACCCTTGGGAGGTTAATGAGGATTAGAATTGCACTTTTAAGACAAGTGAAAAAACAATCACCCTTGGGCTGTTAATGAGGATTAGAATTGCACTATTAAGAAAAGTGAAACATGGGAAGGAAGGAACTGGACTACGTAAAACTATGGGGAACTACAGGAGATAACTAAGCAAACTGGGTTGACAGATGTTAAGCACTATAGGAATGACTACACTTGGAATAATATGTGGAGTCGACACTGGTTCTTGTTGAAGAAACTGGACAGATGCATGATAAATAGAAAGTAGATGACATACTTCCCACTTAGCACTGCCAACTCTGAAGAACCTAATACATCTAATCATAGTCTTGTGGTGTTTAAGCTCAATACCCCAGCTAAAAGAAGGAATGTGGTAGCACATCATAACACTGTACAAAATAAACTAGACCTACTACTATAGTAGTGGTGAGTCTAGATCGATCTCACAAAGAGTGTGTGTAAACCTTTCAAAATGGAATAATTGGTGTTTAGGTTATGAGAGGTTAGTTTATCGAACAAGAAAATAAAATAAAACTAAACTAGTAAAGACAAATTAATCAAAACATGCAAAAATAATAAAAACTGATGAATGCGTTAGGGACTCGGTTCTTTGGTTCAATCTCGACTTACACCTAATTAAACATATTTCATTAAATTGTTGTCTTCACATCGGTTGTAGATTAACAAAAAGGTATGTTAATCACAGTTTTTCCTTAGGTCATAATTAATTAAGAAGAGCTCATTAATTAACCCTAGCTATTGGATAACCTAGGAGATGCTCTCCAAGTTTAATTGGACAATTGCCTAATGAATGAAAAAAATAGACCAATCTAAGAAATAATCACTCAAGCTTAGACTATTTAACTTAGATTAAATTATCCCTAACTGTTTAATACTGTTAGTTGCCATATACGACTTTAAACATGACTATTATGTATCACGTTCGAATTCTAGAAATGGGTCTTCATGAAAAATGATTCAATAAAGCATCAAAATCATTCTCATACAATACCTAATCAATGCATACAAGATAATGTAATCAATCCTAAAATAGAGTAAGAATAACAAGCTTAGTCACAATGGTGACACCTAAATTACCAATTTTTTTAACGCAAAATTTATGTTATCTTTCATTTTTTATGCAAAATTCATAAATCATTCCCTTTAACCTTCATGCAACATTCACGATTATTTTCACTTAATTCGTTCAAATTTGGATTAAAAATGCAAGAGTTTATTACCAAAATCAATATATGAATGCAAGCAAAATCAATAGAAATTACACACAATCATTCCCCTACTCTTAAACTATGCTTGTCCCCAAGCAAAATAAAGAACACTAGACTATACAAGAACAAATAATGGAAACAACAATTTTCTAAAATAATAGTTAAAAATATTAACGATCATTTCAATAAACACAACCTAAGAACTTAAAACTCATAATACTCTATAAACATACTATTCTTTGTATATTTAGCCAAAACTAACAAGTACTTCAACTCAAAGGCCATTAACAAGTGTGATAGATACTCACTTCACTCTCCATCCTCTCAGGCATTCAATGGTAGGATATATTCACTCATCATTCATTCATGTAAGGCATCAACAATAGGTTTGATTACTAATCAAATCTCCACCACTCATATCAAACACAAACATCAATTTGAAGGTCTTTATTTTGGTTATAATCGGGTAGGGCTAAGGATAGAAAAAGGAAAATCACATTTTAAAACAATAAAACAATTTGAACATTTAAAGTAATATAAACAATGAAGCATAAAACAATCAATTCTTTCCTTCCAAGTTAACAAGATAGCACTCCTCTTTTATGTCTCTCCTCTTTGTTTTCATTTTTTTGTTATCTTTTCTTCCTTCCTTTTCTTTTTTATTTCTCTTATTTCTCTTTTTTTGTTATTATTATTTATTTATTTATTTAGAACAAGATCAAGTTTAGAAGAGAAAAAATGTAGAGGAGAGATACAAATTATTACAACCATACCAATTCCTAACTAAAAATCAAGTATATCCTATAATTTCCCCACACTTATTCAAGCAATTATTCCCAAACCCAATCATACCAATTCAAATGCTCAATTCATTCTTACAGTAGGTATGATAAAAAAGTTAAATAATCAAGGTTGAGGCTCAGATTTTGCATTTAAAGAAGAAATGGTTCATGTTAAGCTCAAAGGGGGCTTACTAAGGGTAAAATTACAGTGACTTTTAAAAAAAACGTTTATATCCTAATTGCCTTCATCATTTCAATGTTTGCGCAAGACTGTGTGATCTTGACTAGTATTTTCAAGTAAGTTCTAGAGTTCTTTAATCATTAAAAAACAATCTTAGTAAAGAATACATGAATTTGGTGTTAAATATTTTAAAAGGGCTCAAATTCTTACCAATTGAAAAGTGCCATTCATCAATCAAAGTAAGCTAATGTCCTTTTAATCATAATCTAAACTAATCAGCCTAAGCATGCAAGTATAATTATTCACTCATAATATGCGTTTCTAATCTAAATCAAGTTCATTTAATGACCATGCATTTCTAACTATTAAATGGGAAAAAAACAAACACACAATCACAAATAATAATAATTTTTTTACCAACACTCCACCCCACTTAAATATCACATTATTCCTAATGTGATACAAAAAGTAAAAGAGTGATCTAAGACACAAAATAACATGAACAAGGACAAGCATTAAAACTAAAAGACATAAACTATCAAGTGGTAAAAAAAAGAACAAGGATAAAAAGACGATACGAAAGTGTGGGTGGTGGTTGTGTTAATGCGGTTTGAAGCATTGCATCCTACACTGAGGAGTAGAGAACAGCTGCGAGGAAGACAGATAGAAGAGATTGAAAAGTAGCTATGTGCATACAAAGTAAACAGATTAAATCGAGTTTCACTAAAAAGGAATAACAAACAAGTAATTGAAAAATTTAGAGGCCAACATTTCTCCCCCTCTTAAAAGAATTTTGTTCTCAAAATTATTACCTGAGTCATCAAAGAGGTGTGGATACTTCTCCTTTATAGCCTTTAAGGGCTCCCACGTAGCCTCTTGTATAGAATGGTTTCTCTACAGAACCTTGACTAGCCGAACTGTCTTGTTCCTGAGGACCTTCTCCTTAGTGTCTAGGATCTCCACTGGAGTCTCTTCATAAGTCAAATCATCTCTCAATTGAGCCTCAGTAGTCTAAATGATATGAGAGGGATTCGATCTACACCTCCTCAACATGAAAATTTGAAAAACATCATGTATCTAAGACAATTCCGGTGGTAACGTCAACCTATATGCTAATGGTCCAATCCTCTCAAGAATTTCATAAGGACCCACATATCTCGTACTCAACTTGCCTTTCTTGCCAAATCTCATGACTCCTTTCCAAGGAGGCGTCTTAAGAAAGACTTTCTTACCAAATTCATACTCCATTTCCTTTCAATGTGCATCGGTATAGCTCTTCATTCTATCCTGTGCTGCTTTAAGCCATTGCTTAACCAGATTGACCTTGTCAACTGCCATCTGGAGTAACTCTGGTTTGATTAGTTTCCTTTCTCTTTTGTCATCCCAGCATATCGAAGCTCTATATCTTCTTCCATACAGTGCTTCATAAGGAGCCATCTGAATGCTCGAATGGTACGAATGGTACGAATTATTGTAAGTGAATTCGACCAATGGCAAATGCTCATCATTTGAAATCCATCACACATGCCCTAAGCACTACTCAAGGGTCAGAATGGTCTTTTCATATTGGCCATCCATCTGGGGGTGAAAAACCGTGCTAAAATTTAACTTGGTTCCTAGAGCCTTTTGTAAGCTTCCCCATAATCTTGAAGTGAATTGAGGATCCCTGTCAAAAACTATGGAATCTAGAATCCTATATAATTTTAATATCGCGTCAATATACTTCTTTTCTAGCACATGTAGAGAATCAGTCTGTTTAATTGTCAGAAAATGGACTGACTTTGTCAAGCGATCAACAATAACCCATATGACATCACGCTTCCTACAAGTCTTGGGTAAACTCATTAGAAAATTCATAGTCACCCTTGGCCACTTCCACTCAGGAATGGATAATGGCATTAACTTACCTGAGGGTGCCAAGTGTCCAGCCTTGACTTATTGACACACTAAACACTTACTTGCATATTCTGATACATCCCTCTTCATACATTTCCACTAAAAATGCTCTTTCAAATCTCTGTACATTCTGGTGCTACCTGGGTGCATAGCATAAGGCGCATTATGTGCCTCATTAAATATCTCATCCTTTACCTCCTTGACATTAAGAATACAAAGTCTATTTCTCATAACCATAAGTCTATCATCCCTCACTATCACTTTAGACTTCCTACCATTCTAAACTTCTTCTCGGAGCTTGCTCAATTCTGCATTTTGTTGATGTAACTCCTTAACATTGACTTGCTGACACACTAAACACCTACTTGCATATTCTAATACATCCATCTTCATACCTTTCCACTAGAAATGCTCTTTCAAATCTCTGTACATCTTGGTGCTACTTGGATGCATAGCATAAGGCGAATTATGTGCCTCGTCAAATATCTCATCCTTTACCTCCTTGACATTTAGAATACAAATTTTATTTCTCACAACCATAAGTCTATCATCCCTCAAAGTCTATTTCTCACAACCATAAGTCTATCATCCCTCACTATCACTTTGGACTTCCTACCATTCTAAACTTCTTCTCGAAGCTTGCTCAATTATGCATCTTGTTCTTGTAACTCCTTAACCTTTTCCCAGAATATCGGTCTCACTCTGAAATTTACAATGATACAATCATGCTCCTCCTGTTTCAAGCTTATTTTCAGCTTAGCCATCTCTTCCAATAACGTTAAATAATTGTCTGAACATGGGCTATTGAAGATTTCCTACTCAAAGCATCAGCCACCACATTTGCCTTGCCTGGATGATACTCAATTAATAGGTCATAATCCTTAAGCAACTCTAACCTTCTTCTCTATATCAAATTCAGTTCTTTTTGGCTCAACAAATACTTTAGACTTTTCTAATTTGTAAAATCTTCGTTTGAACTCTATACAGATAATGTCTCCAAATCTTTAAGGCAAATTTATGGAAGCTAACTCCAAGTCATGCGTAGGATAATTCATCTCATTTTCAATTGCCTAGAAACATAACCAATCACTTTACCTCCTTGAATCAACACACAACTCAATCCCTTCCTTAAGTAATCACTATACACTATATATTCATCATTACCTGAATACAAAGTCAAAATCGGTGCCATTATAAGCCTATCCTTCAATTGTTGGGTCCCGTTTCCGAAGCCCAACAATCATTCCGAAGTCACAAAATGGGAGCATAACACCCTGTAGGATTATTTCAATTAACCCTCATTTGCCATATCATTTCGTCTTCGTTCTCATAAAATCCCAATAATTTTCTTCACAATTTGTTCAATGGCGTGCCCACATAAAATGAGTCACCATGCTCAAACTCATTTCTACTATTTGTGAACAGAATTTGGAAATCTTCAAACAAGAATTTCAATTTGGCTTCTCCAAAGAAATCATAGCTCTAAGCCTCTATTTTGTTTTGACACAAGAATCACCTCAATCGGAGCTGTATAGCTCAAGACATGCTTAAAATTCCAAAGCGTGTTTATACCACAATCATGCTCTCTAAACTGACCTCTCACTTTTGTACAATAAAAAAATTTCAAATCAAATCCAAAAGATTCCCATTTTCATGGAGAGACAAATCTATACAAATCTATGTTAAGAATCACTTCATTTGGAGGTCGGACGAGGGAGTTATGACCGAAAGAATCTAACATGTTCATAACCTCAATCATTCAGTAACATGTCTTGGCGCGATTGTCATAACTTTCACCAAAAATGTCTGATTGATTTCGTTATTGGACCCTTTTAAAGTATACTTCTAGATCTACAACGTTTATGAAGACCATATAGTCAGATTCAGCCTCTAAATGGGTCAAACATTGAAATTTACTGAAGCTGACCTGTGAATGTTCGTTTAACGGACATGCATGTCCGTTTAACGGACATTGTCGGGCCAAAATGCACTTTCTCACCCGAGAAGGTCCGTTAAATGGACATGAACGATGCTAGGGGTCCTTTTTGACCTGTAAAGGTCCGTTAAACGGACATGGGGGTTTCCCAAACCCTCCAAAGCCCCTCCAATGCTTCCTACGTCCAATCTAACATCATATTCACTCATAATCTTCCCAAATTCAACTCTTCTAGTGCAAAATCACTTCATAACAACTCAAACACCAAAATTATCTCATAAAACTCTCAAATCTCAATTCATTTGGTTCATCAAACTACCATTTCCTATCATTTACCATAGCTGTCATCATACACAAATCCTATGCAACATCATAACTTGTAACAATCGTATCTTTCGATTTCGATGTCCAAAAATCGCATACTTTATAGCGTCGGAAAGCTATAAAGACGAACTACAATTTTTGTGAAGATCACTTTGTCCAATTCAGCCTATTTTAATCCAGTTTTTCCCACTGAAGTTGGTTCACAATTGCTATACCTTTGAACTTGCAAAATGCAATATCTATTCATATCAATTCCACCACTAACTACT
>JAOTIZ010000072.1:112091-122481 GCA_027123425.1 Erythroxylum panamense
TTATTAAATCAAAATTTTATTGAAATATATTTTTTAAAGATATTTTTAATTTAATTATTGTGGTTTTTTAAAGATATATTAATTATTGTGGTTTTTAAATGATATTTTTTAAATATTTTTTAATTTAATTAATATTGTAGTTTTGGTCAATTTTAAAAACTAAATAAAACAAAAGAAACAAAAATTATTTTAAAAACATAGCCTTTGGAACTGAGATAACGTGGGAGACAGGGACAGCCTATCCTTGTCCTACCTTTTTAAGAGGGATAATAAATTTTATCCTTGTCTACCGGAGACGGTAGATAAAAATTCAGAGACAGTAATTAAACGCTTACGAGGATAGGATATTTTGATCTTGTCTACTGTCCCCACTCCTGGGACAGTAACCAAACACAGGTAAGTGCCTCTTGAAAGAAGAAACGAGCCATTTGAGTATAACAAGAGAAACAAGCATAAAACTACGACTCTTATTGAAAGCGCGTGGAATCCAATGAAAGAGAGGCTATGTTGCGAGTCGTCGGGGACAAGATAAGCAACACCACAAAAGCTATTAAGAACCTGGGCAAGCAAGACATTGAAAGGCGAAGACAGGATTGGAATTCTGACTACACCAATCAATGAGACACCCCAACCACCCATCATGTTTGGTTAGCTGGGAGCATCACCTACCTTATCACAATTCTTCTTTACACTGCGCAATTGTTAATTTTGGCATCCGACAAAAGTAACTCTAGCCCTCTACCTAAAGCCGAAGGCATATGATGTTTTATGATGGTGGGGATGGACCTTGGAGACCATGGTTAAGTTACGAGTGAGCCATTACCAAAGCTATACCTTACAGCTCCAATTCATTAGATTCCTGAAGAGTGACTGCCGAAGGATAAGTTTCCCTGGGGCTTCAGTTTGACCTTCTTAGTATGTCTTGCTCATGAGGTACAAAAACCTAATAATTCCGGCCGGAAATAGACTGGACTAGACCAGCAGAAAGGCATGTGAAGGTGTGAGGTCTTGGGCCCCATTTTAACAATTGAAAATGTTTTACTTTATGCCAGTTTCAATATTGGCTTCAGGGTTGCGTCAAAGGAGTTTTGCAGCCTGCTTTGGGCAGGATAAGTGTGTCCCTGGAACAAAACAAATGTAGTATTTCACATTGGGAAGAGAACTTGTTTGAGAAATCTTAAAAGCAATCAACTTTTTGATAGCAGTCGTCGAATTACTTATACACCTTAGTAATATCATTGTTTCTTTCTGCAAATTGTCAACTTTTAATTAGAAGAACGTATAGTTTTCTTTGGAGTACATTATTAAAATGGCATATATAACAAGCTACAGTTAATTCTAATGATAATAGAATATTATTCTTTGGACACACCAAATTAAAACGTTTTACACATAAAAGTTGAAATAGAAAAGGGAACTGAGATCTATGGCATTTTTGGACAAGTCATACTGCTGTTTTGGTTGCCCTCTGCTACTCGTTCAGAACAGTTGGAATAATTCTTGCAACATTATAAATAGAAAGTTGCTGCCGTATTTTATTCTACCAACAAAACAATGTTTCAAGTAAGTGTGGTTTATTACTATTACGTAACTAACGTGCATGAGCAATTGCCACTCAATAACGCACATTATGTAGCAGTCAAGTTGATGAGATGAGAGCGCGCGCATAAACACACCCATATATATATATAATTATGAACATATATGTACGCCAGGTCTATTCTTTATCCGGCATAATTTCCTTCAAAAGTTATCGCAGAGCATTATCAAATGATCATTAGAAGCCGGTGAGCAGCATAGCCATAGAGTGGTCGTCTCCTCTAGTGAACGTCATCAGATATATGGGGATTTGATTTCGAATTTGTGCTAAAAAAACATTTGTAGTGTCAATGATGTGGTCCTGGATTTAATTATGATTTAGAGTCACTTCCTAACAATAAATGGCAAACCATTGCTAATTTATGGTCCAACCAAAGGGCGTGTTGGTGTTGCAGGGGCTGATACCTACCGTTCTAAAACGAATTGATGGCGCGTAAGCACGGAATCTCAAATGCCGTACATGTCAGACAGACAGACGGCCACACATGTAAAACCTGGACTGGGGTGGGGTTGGACCAAAACTGCCCTGTTAAAGGCGATGCTAACTCCTGTTAGTACACATTACTTTACTACCTTGTTTACTTCACCCTTTTGTACCAATGTCTCTTTCACTGTTCTGAAACTTGCCTCGCTCTATCTCTTCCATCACGTGACGCTACTCCAAATCATAGAGAGATAAGGAAATCAAGAAAGGTGCTGCTTTTGCCAGCAAGCAAGCAAACAAGCAAACAAACAAACAAACAAAGAAGAAAAAAAGTAAACCCCTCCAAACTAAAGTCCTTCTCTTTCATTTATTATCTTACGACTAGGCGAGCTCGATCTCTCACTGTCTTGTGTTCGTGTCCGTCAGGAGAGAGAGAGAGAGATAGTTGGGAAAAAAAGTGAAAACTCGGAAAGGAAAAGGCATCTCCTTTTGCTTATTTGCCGTGAATACCCCAGGCCTTTAGCTCAGTGGGTTATAGAGATTGAGTGGGAGTGAGAGAGATAGAGCGTGTGTGTGTGTGTATGCGTTAGTGTATAGTATAAGTTAAGAAATATGCAACAGCACCTGATGCAGATGCAGCCCATGATGGCAGCTTATTACCCCAGCAACGTCACCACTGATCATATTCAACAGGTCCTCTCTTCTCGTCTCGTTTCCTCTTCTTCTCCGCACCAACCTTTTTTATATCTTTATATGCTTTTTTCCCTTTTACCTTTGTCGATTTTGGCCTTGTGTGTCGCTTTTTCTTCTTCATATCTCCAAAGGGTTTGATATTTCCTTTTGGTTCTATGCCATATTAATTGGTTTATATTACCGTGGGTAGAATTTGCAAAGTATCTCTTCACTTTTTCCTTTTCCTTTCGGATTGTTACACACTTTGGGTGTTAGAAGCTGTGTTTTCCACATTTTTTCGTTACCTTTCGTTTGTTAGTTTCCCTTATTATTCATACCTTTTGAAAGGTTCACTGTAATATTGTTCTCGCCATCGTTAACCTTGTTATTCTCTTTGAGCTTCCCAGTGCATAATATGTTAATTTGTTCAGTATGGGCGTACTCTAATAACTGGCTTCTTTTCCTTTCTCTGGTTGTTTCCTATTCGTGACAAATGCTGGGGTTTTTCTCTTTTTGGTGGTTGCTATGGGTAGATTTGCAGCTTCTTTCATTGTTTGTCCATGCGGTTTTCTGGCATTGAGACTTCCTAATCCTTCATCTTGTGGCAATCTCTTAATGGAGCCAGAGTTCTGCGGCTTATCCATTAAAGAGGAATCTAGGAGACGTTTTCTCCCTTATGTCCATGACATATCGTTCATCTACTGGTCTTTCAACTTTTGTTTTTTAAGTGTGCTTTGGTTAGCTTGTTTTTCTTGTTCAATATTGACAGCAATTTAAATGTTAATATTTTTTTAGAGATCTCAACTCTGTTCCTTCATATTTTATGTTAACGATTAAGTCAAGGAGAAGAATGAGTATCCGACCTGCTAATGTTTTGCAATGGAAGCTGGTATGATCATGTTCTTTGACAAAAACATGACAGTGCTGAAACATGAAAAATGCCTGATCACTGATGACTAATTTGCTAGCTAGATGGTATGTCAGTTTGAAAGTTAATCTCGTGGCCATGGTTTTAAAGTTCTGGGGATCATTTTGACATCGGAGTTGTTGGGTTTATTGCCATGAGTTTGGACAAATTGCATCGTCTTTCTTTAATATAAGAATAGGTATATTGTTGCCGAACTTTTGCTTTCCTTAGTTAAAGTGGTTAGGGTGGTGCAGTTGTTACATTTATTTTCCCATGTATTTCTTGATACAAAAGGTTCTCAGAACTGCTATGTGGGTTGTTAACTTGTCGGTGTTGTTAAGTGCTGATATGCAATTAAAAGGTGTTCTATTAAGGCCTTAAGTAGGAAGAAAAGGAGATGTTTATGGACCAAAAAATAAATAAAAATAATAGAAACACTCATAAATAAGCACATTGCGCATGTGGCGCTCCAATCTTTGGACAGGAAATAACCTGTGATGAAAAATTATGGGTGACCATAGATACTTTGCGAATTTCTAAGTATTATCAAAATAAGTACTGAATGATTGGCACCACTACCTCGTCCAAATAGTTTTCTGTTTTCTTGTTCACATAATATACTTCTGTATCAGCCTTTGACACGCTCGTATAGTACGTTTCTAAAATCAAATGATTAATATTTGCAAGTTTCTATTGCACTATCTTTTCATCATGTGCATGAAATCAATAATTGGTTCCGGTTATTACATGGGGTGCTAGGGTTCATTGCAATGTTCCTGATGCAATTTTGACTGGTGGTCCTCTACTAATATGTTTCATTTTATAGGCAGTCATTTGCTTGGACATGTTCACTTTTAATGCTGATGTGGTTCTTTGTATATAGTCCTTCTCCAGTGGTCCTCTCTTAGAATTTGATGTATTAGTGATTTGCTTTTGATCTTTTTCATATATTTTCAGTTGTAGACAATCTTTCATTCTTATCTTTATAGTAACATCTGAATGGAAATCTCAACAAAAAAAAACCAGGTGTTTTATGCTGATATGTAGTTGGCTTCTAACTTCTAAGCCATAAATTCTTAGATTTACTTGCCTTGTCTTCTTGCATTATCCCAAGTAATGTTACCTGTATTACACCAAAATTAACAATTGCTACGTCTTTTCATTGTAATTCTAGGTTTGTTCTTCTAAATTGTGTGGTTGATGTTGATTTAAACATATTAGGTTAAGACCTAAGCTTAGCTATAGATGCGCAGAACTTGATGCTTAGGGGCTTAGAGCTTGTTTGCCTTGTATGACTACTTAGAGTTTTGCCAAGTATTGTCAAAGCATCTAGTTATAGCTTGATTTTTTTGATTAACTTACCAGTACTATCTATATTAGAGAGTTCTGTATCTGTATTAATGATACCCCTAATTGTTTGAGTTAATAATACTTGCAATTTCATAATCTTATTATATATTCTTAAGATCCCTTACATAGGGCTCGTTTTTGTCTAAATTTTATCTTATTGGAACATTTCTGGAAGTGAGAGCCAGAAACTCAAGGCAGAGACTGCCTGGTGTGGTCCATTGCATGATATTCTTCCTTAAATGTCAGAAATTTCTGAGATTAAGCTTTGGCTTTCCACTACTCAAGGATTCAAAGGTCGATCAAATTATGCTCTTGTTTCATATCAGATATAAGGTCCCTTTATTAGATCTTTCATTGCATGCATGGCATGTCTTGAACTCAATAAAGAGAAAAAAAGGAGCGTGTCAAATTTTATTGTTTTTGTAAGCTTGATTAATAATTTAATTAAACTTTACCAGAGCACTATATTTCCGTTACGAGTACATAGGAAACTGGTTTTCAAAATATATTCTAAGGACAGGCTCTCTTTAAGACTTTTTGTTTTCTTTTTTTACTTATAGAATGAGAATGACTGAAAATTAACCTTTTTCTGCATGTCGTACCTGCCAAATGAGGCCAAACATAATACTTTTCTTCAGGATTAAGCTTTCATTGGCGTACATACCTTTCTGAGATAACCTTTTTCTCCTTGAAATTATTGAGTTTTCTTTGACCGGTTGGCTTTCAATTCTGCCATTTATATATATTTTGGATCTTTTTTCACTTAACTGGAGTTTTTTGTCTCATGCAGTATCTTGATGAAAATAAGTCTTTGATTTTGAAGATTGTTGAGAGCCAGAATTCTGGGAAACTTAGCGAGTGTGCAGAGTAAGCTCTGGCTTTTCTAAGCTGCAACATATGTTGTTCTTTGGAAAGAGCCCCCTACTGTTAAAAACATGAAACGTAAATGAGAATAACTGAGTTATGGAGGATATAAAGAAGGAATAGTCATTGGGGTTGGCAAGTAAATTAGCTAGTGCACTATTCAGTGAGGATTTTATTGTCTGATTGCTGATTTTAACTGTTAGGCTGTGTAAAAAGAATGAGGTTTATAACCTAGGAATTGGCATGCATTAGCTAAAGTAGTCTATGCCAAAGTAAACATTTGGACAATCTTTTCCTTCTTCAATGTATATCATGGTTGTATGTTTTCTGTTATATTCCCAGGAAAGTACTGCCTGACATATTTGTTAAGATCCAGTCATGGTTATTGAACATTAATTTGGCCTGTGAAAAAGTGTCGTTTGACGTAAGAATTAAGGGACTGAATGCATGAAAAGTAATAGAAACTAAAATCCCCTTTAGTCGAGGTAGACTTAAGTGTTGTTTGTCAAGCATTTTGAATAGGAATCCCTTTGAAGTTCCAAAACAAACCTTCTTGTTAATAGGAACCAAGCAAGGCTACAGCGTAATCTCATGTACTTGGCTGCAATTGCTGATTCTCAACCCCAACCAGCTACTGTGCATAGCCAGGTATAGTACTGTTTCTGAAAGTAAAGCATACATCCAACAAGATGGTTGAAACTAAAAATTCAGCGTTTCCAACTGTTGAAAGCACAACCTTTAGTGCGTTGTACATACTAGGTGTGTGTTTTCATAAGATTTGAATTCATACTTGTTGGTCTACTCTTAAATTCCTACAGTACCCTTCCGGTGGCATTATGCAACCAGGAGCACACTACATGCAGCAGCAACAAGCTCAACAGATGACACAGCAATCTTATTTGGCTGCTCGTTCCTCCTTGCTGTATGCACAACAACCGTACTCAGCGCTGCAGCAACATCAAGCCTTGCACAGCCAACTTGGCATAAGCTCAGGTGGAAGCACAGGACTTCACATGTTACAGGGCGAGGCTAACACGACAGCAGGTGGAGCCCTTGGTGCTGGAGGGTTTCCTGATTTTAGTCGAGATGCTAGTGGTAGGGGAATGGCTGGCGGGAGCAACCAAGATATTGGGAGTGCTGGGTCTAGTGAAGGTCGAGGTGGAAGCTCCGGAGGCCAAAGTGGTGATGGCGGTGAAACAGTTTACTTGAAAGCTTCTGATGATGGTAATTGAGTGTAAGAGAGACCAACCTAGTAGTTTTGTTAAAAATCTGAACTAGGCGAGTTACGAAACTAGTTGTATGGAGGCAAAACGTGGTACGAGGGTTAACCTCAGACTCTTGTCTTGGTTTTTCAAGTTTCGAGTCAATGCATCTTTATGCCAGTCGTGTAAATCATTATGTCGTATCTTCTTGCGCTTTTATGATGCTCATTTATTGTTTATTTCACATTTGGAGGGAGTTATATAATGTATAGCATAGCTTCTGTCTAGTTTGAGAGCATTTGATCAACGACCTTCTTAATGGCTAAATACTTAAAATTGACTAAACAAAACTGGAAATTGCAACTTCCTTAATGGCTAAATGCTTAAAATCGACTAAACAAAACTGGAAACTGCAACTCATATAAGTCGTCTTGGGAAAAAAATTTCTATGATTCGTTGTCATCTAATATTTTTTTCAACTGAATCAATACCCGTTATAAGATAAACTGGAGCCGAGTACCTGCTTGAATAATGAAACGGCTCATTTTTTTAACCTGCCCAAATAGTCTTGTACTTGGGTTCTTTTCTCCGCGAGCGAAGCCTTCAGTTGTCTATGGTCAAACTACTGCACCCAAGTAGTCAAAATAGCTTGTGAAATCGTTTCGGTCCGGAAGCTTTTACTTTTTCTCTGTTTGGCTCTTTGGCGACTTTGTGTAGCCAAAATATGTTGTACACCAAATCACTAGTACAACTATTATGTTCCACTTGCAGATGTCACAGGTGCGGCTCTATTATCATATTATATTTCTAGGGTTTGAACTCACGACACGAAACAACCTAAATCGAAACCTAATAGCTCTAATATCACTGAGTTACCCATCTTGATAGCTCTAATATCACTGAGTTACCCAAAAGATGCCTTAAAGATAAAAGCGTAACAAGTCACTTACACAACTTAACGGTGATTTGTGAGCCAAAAAGATTCTCTTTCAACTGAGCTACCCAAAAGACGCCTTGAAGGTAAAAGTGTACCAAATCACTTATACAACAACCTCGCTCCACATGCGACGTGCATATTCTGATGTCACATGTGGAGTCCATAAGGTGCTTAACTACGGTGCTATTCTCACGTTATATTGCTGGGATTTGAACTCATAACGTGGGGGCAACCCAGATTGAAACCTGGTGGCTCTAATTAATTACACTGAGCTACTCAAAAGATGCCTTGAAGATAGAAGTGCACTAAAGCACTTATACAACTCTGGTCTGACCACGGGCTGACAGATCATGGGTTGATCGGTTCAACCCAATTCACCGTGTCTTTTTTTAAAGAAAAATTTTTAAAATGATATTTTTTTAACAAAACGATGCCGTTTTAGAAATAATAATCAGACCTGTGACTCAATCAACCAGACCAAAAGCTTTGAGGTCGAGCTTTTTTTAACATCTCTATTATTGTTCGCCTGCTCTCAAACTTATAACAGTATGTCAGATCTATATACTCTCATTAATAGTAATTAGCTACTGTACCTAAGCAAAAGGCGAACTCCTACTTAGACCTCTTATTCCGTTATTCTGTGCCTACTGTATTTTATAAGTTTCCATCCATTCAAATTTTATAAGTCCTATTTATTGGATAGATAGATGCTACTAAAAGAAAGTAAACACAGAATAATGTAACAGATCAACATTGTTACGCTTAACTATTAACAATATAATGGTTAGAAAGTTAAAGGCTGACGGTGGGCTTAAAATATGAAAAGACAACGTCCCTTCAATTAACTACTTTGGATGGCTCCATATTCTTTGCCCTTGTACATGCCATTACGTGGTTTGGATCTACGACTGTTGGTCAATGGTCACTATTAGAGCTTACAATCTCCACTGATGCAAGAGCTCAAATTTTGACGACTTTTTCTAGTCTTTTATTTAAAATTTCCTTCTTACCTTTCAATTGTAGTCAGGTTCAAGTACTATCTTAATCACGAAATCATAGCCTTCCAAGAGGTTACGTGATTAACAAACTAAAGTATTTGTAATCTTCATCGACAAGAATTATACCTAACGTGACTGGACGTCTTTCGCTTTCTTTTCTTGACACAATAATTTACATAAGTGGACATTTATATATGATAAAATTCAAAGAAAATAAGAAAAAGTTAAGGGAGAGCGGCAGGCCCTCCCCTTAAAAAGACTAAATGGCTTGCCTGTCATTTTACAGTAACTCTTAGGTCGATATTTGCTTTAGCTGAAAAGTTCTCGTAGAATTAAATCTATTGTCGAAAAGTCTTAACTCAATATTAAGAAATATAAATAGTGAAATTTTTTCTAAATAATTTTATTAAAAATTTTAGCAATATAACGACCGCATTTTAATATTTTCAAAATTTCCAAAGTTACTGAAAAAGTTTAAAACACTTATATATTAACACTAAATTCTCTACTATAAATTTTATATTTCAAGCCTACTCACAAGCAATCTCAAATAATTTAATTAATTAATTTTAAAAAGACTAAAACATGTACATTCATTTAATTTAAAAACCTTCGTATACATACATTCTTTACACAAAAATACATTTAAAACATATTCATGGATATAAAACATTTCTTAAAAAGTATTTACAAGGCAATAATGCCTACACATGTCATTTATTTATGTCTTCATTTTTGTTTTTTTATACTCTCTAGTGCATTAGACATGTCATCTTCTAATTGGTCATCTCTAATGACTCATCACCATTCAATTAATAATTCTTAACCCTTAAGAAATCCTCTAATTGATCATTAAGTGTGACTCATTAATCCACTAATACCATTTTATACAAAAAGACTAAATCGTCCTTTAATGAATTTAATGCACCTACTAGCCGAATTAAAAATTGAAAATATTCCACAACTGTCTTATTATCAAATTGACCATGAAATACCCTAATTAGGGTCAATATTTATTGATTGGATGCTTTAAAAAATTTTCAAATGAGTTTAAAATCATCAATATCTATTATTTTCCAAAAAAGACATTCTAATCCTAAACTTTTAGAACTCCCAAAATCCATTCGATCAGACTTATTTTCAATATGTTTCATTATCATTAGACTCTAATACCTATTCTAGGTAATGTTAAAATTTTCAGGGTTAGTTTTTCAAAAATCACTATTCAAGTAAAAATACTATTCATAAAAATAAAATATTATATTCAAATAAAAGGAAATGTTGGGGGCTTATAAGTGTTACGAAAAATAACCCCAGATCTAATCCTGGTTTAATATAATAGCCCAAATAGATAATAACGAAAAAAATAAAGCCAAAATAAAATGGGACACTGAACACAGGGATTTACGTGGTTCGGTCAATGTGACCTACGTCCAC